>JANRGW010024761.1:0-29425 GCA_024733675.1 Psilopsiagon aymara | reverse complement strand
AAATTATCAGTGACAGGAAAAATGTTCTTTGAAAGGTGCTTTGAAATTTGTCACTACCACTCTGCCTTTTCTAAAATTTGTTGAGGCAAATATTATAGCCCTACCCCTACCAAAGATTTTTTTTTTTTTACCACCTGATAAAAATATTTGTTTGTACTTTCCCATTGGCTGGCTGTCAGTATGTTTTGTTATCTTAGCTAAGAAACAAGTAAAAATGAACTTGATAATGAATGATTCATTTCTCCTTTTTCCTTTTCTTCTATAAGTTTTCTGGTGAGACAGAACATATGTTGAGGAGTTTAAAAATCTTGCTTTATGACTATTAAAAATAAATTCCACTATTAAAAAATGAAACCAAATGAAACCAACCAAACAACACCCCTAATGTTTTTACTGATCTTAACTTTCAGTCTCAGCCTTTTCAAAATTTCCAGGTAACATGGAAAGTTCTTCCTGTTACATAGTACTCGTTTAATGCGTTATGCACCTATGTAAAGTTTAGCATGCAAAGCAATTTGAAGCCTGAAGTGTGAAAATGAGTAAATGATGACCTGTCAAGGTGCTTAGGAGCTGTCTTTGCCCACACTATAGTCCTCCAGCCAGTCTGTTTCTGCCATATGATATAACTGATCTTGCCTACAAACCCTTTTGCAGCCCTGTAAATATTGATTTTTTTTAAAGTAGTGAGTAATTCAGAGTTAAGGCTTGATAGCCACATGTCTGTTGGATGCAAATAAGAAACAAAACTTGATGATTTTGTTCTCATCTAGAATCTTAAGGAAAACAAGTGAGTGTATTGATTACAAACAGTAAAAACCCTGCTCAGTTAAGAAAATAACCCCCTAAAAATCCAATAAGGAAACAGCATAAGAAAATAAGTAAACAAGAAACAAACCAAAACAAACCAAAAGGATAATTAACCAAATTAGTCATTTTAGGAAACAAGAGTGAAGCCATAAGTTATCTACTAAGTGTGCGGTTTTTACTCATACAACCATACAGTGACCTTCTAAAAGGCATCATTTAAGTCTCCTCACTTAGAAAGTAGACAATCGACCCTTTTAATACAGAAATGCTTCATATTTTATTAAGCAAAACCAAAATACAGCATTATGCAAAACCACTGAAAAGTTTTGCTTTCTAATACACTGCATTAGACACAAAGCTATATTTTTGTGCTTCAAAGGATCATGCATCCATGTTAAAAAATCATAGATTTCAAATTCGTAGATTTTATTGGTGCCATGAAAAGTCAAAATACTGTAAAAAAACCCCAAGTGCCTTAGGTATCTGTCAGAAATTGGTACAATCCAAGTAGGGCAGGACATAGTATTTGCATGTACTAACATTATCTTATTTCAGTGTGATAGTCAAGTAATTCATGGTCCTTTTCACGATGTGTTTTGACTGCTAGTTATAAACTAAAACACATACAAATGCAGCCACATTCATTACTGGGAAAAAATACATTCTCATTCTACATAACATAGTAAAAATTAGAAGTTTTCCTATTGCACAGAGGAAAAAAGCCAAAGATTTTGAAAATGGGTTGGTTTTGTTTTGTTTTGTTTTTAAAATTTGATTTTGTAACAACAATAAATGGAAGAGAGTGAGCAGGCATCACTTCACAACTGCTAACTGGCAGATGACTCTCCTGAATTAAAATACAGGATGGCAGTATAACAATATTATGAATGCGTTGGTACAGGCCTTGAATATCTAGCAAAATTGTGGGAGACAGGGACACCAAAAGTGAAGTGAGTCATTATTTTTATGTTTTCTGTGGACAGAAATACTTTTATACGGAATTTTCATTATATAACACTATCAAAATTTCAACTGTTTATGAAGCTATGAGAGGACTCACTATGAGAAGACTCACAATGTGCATCATTTTATTAGAGATAGACACCACGAGAAAGAATCTGAATATATATGCCTTCTAGAATTTCATGTCTGATGGGACAGTTATTTCAAAAGAATTCATTCAACACAGTTTGATCAATGTTCATTTCAAAAAATGGATTTTTTTTCTCACAAAATCCAGATTAATCCAAATAACACCCCCTCCCCTCCCGTCTAAATTTCTGAGTAAATAAAAGAGAATGGTAGGCCCACAAACTTTGAGGATTTTCTTGCATACAAGGTATCCAAGCAAAAGGGTGACAAGCCACTTCCTTAGAAGGGACGTTATTGACTGGATTAGGAACAGGCTTGGAATAGATATGCCAAACCTGGCACAGAAACAAGTAGATGAACAGTCTCACAGACAAGAACTGAATCTTCTGTGGGGTTTTGAACATCCGGGTATTGAGTGGGGTTTCTTGAATGTTTCGGTTAAGAACTGTCTCATCAAAAATGTAAATCACATTTTGGAGATTATCTTTATGCATAACTAATATGTAAATTTGAATTTCTCACAACTTTTGTATTTTTTTCCTTTTAACTGTTTGTAATTTTGTAAAAACCAATAATTTGTTTTGGCAGTATAATAACAGATAAAAAAATTTCTGGAGTTTCTACAAAACTGAGGTACTTTGCTCTTTAAAGATGCAGAACACTCAGATAAAATATAAGCTAAGAGAAAATAGTTGGGTTTCTCAAAAAGATGTTTAGTGGAAGTTAGCTTGTAGATCCTGCTAAATTGGAAGGGTGAGTTTGGGAGCGGGTACCATCAAATGACAGGGGAAAATAGAGATCTCCTCAGGCTGGCATAATTCATTGCATGAAAAAAGATCATCAGCAGAAAGCCAGCTCTAAATATTTGGAAAACCCCCTAGTTAAAAAAAAAAAAAAAAATTCTTTCTGCCACTGCCTGTTGACTCAACCACTTATTTTCCTTCACTTCTTGCTGGTGGAAACTCTATTTAGACTTGTTGGTTTGACTGTGGTGTTCTTTGTACGCTTGCATAGAATTGAAATTCTGGCAGGACTCTCAGCAATCTGTAGGAAGCTTGGACAAGTAGGTTTGAAAGATCTCAATTTCAGCATTTACAGAAGATAAGAGAAATTAGTTTCCCACCGAAGGGAAAAATAACCCATTGAGAATCTCCACAGTATCTGTTTGCTGTAGGCAGCTGTCTTATTGCAAAGCTCATTTCCATAGATCTTGCAGAGAATAGAATGATATAAAAAAAGATGTCTTGAAAACATTGTAAAAGTCCATGAAACATAGCTGAAGAGGTTCCTAAAAGCTGGGAGGATACAGCAAGGAAGACATGCTCTTCTACATTGTTTCTTTTCGATTTTCCTAGGAATATGTTTCAGAATGGAGGGTCTTCGGTTTTCTTTATCTTGGCTATTTTCATAACCTTAAAGAAAGCAGAACTTTCTGCTATTGCAGCTGAGTTACAATGACTCATTCCTCTTCTGTTTAGAATGCAGGCTCTGATACCAAATTGATCTTTATTGAAAACAATAACTTCTTAGAAAAGAGAATAATTTAAAAAATACATCTTACTTCTGCAAGAAGTTAATATTAAAAAAGTCCAATATGTCAACACAGAGAAGGAAGTTGATTTTCTCAGACACATATAGAAGTCAATTTTAGCAAGTTTCATAAGGATTTCATTACAGTAACTGTGTTAAAGTTCCCAGGACTTGAATCAAACCACCAAGACAAGAATCACCATTATAAAGGTTATATTATAATGGAATACAAATATTAAATGCCTTTTCTAATAAGGTTTCGCCATAGACTTTATAGATAGCTATTGTCTTCATTAAACACGGAATTAATTGAAAATTAAGAACACAGAAAGGTGTCACATATATTTCTGTGCACAGAGGTTTATATAAACCTGTTAATATACACACTTAAATCTTAAGATTGTTGAGGAAAAATTAAAAATCTAAAACTGTATTTTAATATATTACCTACCATAACAAGACTATATACCCAGATGCCCTAAATGCCAGACTGAATGTCTAGGAATACATAATTAACATTGCGCTACCACCTCCACTGGACTACTTTGACAATTTGCCTTAACATGTCCTTTATTTCACTCTGAAAGAAATGTTCCTGGCTACATTATGTCATGAGTTCGGCAGTAGCAGTCATTTTTCTCCTCGGTAGTTGGTAAAGCACTGTGTTTTTGACTTTTGGCCTGGGAACAGCGCTGACAACACCGATGTTTTCAGTTACTGCTTAGAACGTTTTGGTCTGGCCAAGGACTTTCTGAGTCTCATGCTCTGCCAGGGAGGAGGGGGAGCCGGGAGGAAGCAGACACATGACACCTGACCCAAGCTGACCAAAGAGGTATTCCATACCATAGCACGTCATGCCCAGGATGGAAAAAAACTGGGGGCAGTTACAAGGAAGAGTTCTGTTCATGGCTCGGACATCAGATGGTGAGGGACTGTATTCTCTTCCCTTGTATTTCTCTTGTCATTATTATTACTGGGGGCAGCAGCAGTGGTTTGTGTTATACCTTAGTTACTAAACTGTTCTTATCTCAACCTGTGGGAGTTGCATCCTTTGGATTCTCTTCCCCATTCCCCTGGGAGCTGGGGAGAAGAAAGAGTGGGGAGTGAGTGAGCGAACTGAGTGGCTGACTGGTTAAACCACAACACCTTACTATGAAAGACCACAGCTGCAGGAAATAACATTACTATACATTACCTTTCTCTCATTTGATGCAACTTTGAGGTTTATGATCAAATTCAGCTAACTGAAATATTTGTTAGTTCAACTTCGATGCTTTTTTATATTCCTTTTTTTTAGGGAGGGGGAAGGGCCAAGAATTGCCATAAACACAGTTCAGCAGCTGCTAGAGACAAACTTATAGCAATATTGAGACAGCAGGTAGGTGGGTGTTAACCAATGGATCACTACTTAGTGATATTTTAAATAGATTCTGTTCCAAATACTGGAAACATACATAAAAGTGTGAAAATATAGATTATGTGATCCTGAAATGTCTCTTGTTAAGCACTGGTTTATAAAAATCAAATATATTCCTCCATGTGTTACATAGATTAGCATTTAGGAGAATGTGGGTCTGTTTATATAAATGAACATGATAAGTTTCAGTCTGATAAGCTAGTGAAATGTCTACTTTTCAGCAGGTGAAAAGCAGAGGAGCATCAGATTGCTTTTAACACTTAGACAATTATTATGATGGAGTCTTACATCAGGACTATTAGTATTTAAGAGTTAGTTAGAGTTAGCTGACTTGAAACACATCTCCAAGTCAGGCTGTTCATTACCAATAATCTTGGCACATATTTTAAATAAATTCCCTGAAAAATAATTATTCTCAAACAGCATGTTGGGGCCTCCATTAAAGTACCACTTTAGGTCCATCTGTGTTTTCGTTTAGTAAGCTCCCTGAGACAAGAATGTTTTCTAGCTAAAAACTCCCTCAATTTCTTATTAGAGAATAGTTTAGAATAATTAGCTTATTAAGAATAGAGACCAACTAAAAGAGACTTAGTAAAAAGAGAAAAGAGCTTGCAAGCACAGTGTTATTTCATTGTCCTTGGTACCAAAATTAACTGTGGTCAGCTCATTTTCTCACAGAATTTGGCATAATTTCATTCACCGCAAAGAGACTGTCTCTAGTTACCTACCTTGTCTATGATTTCTTCTCCTGCTGTTCTCAGTAGTCCTCTGCAAATCTCCTTCCTGTATTCTGTCCTCAGCTTCACTGTCATGCCACACCTGGAAATCTCTTCCCACCACACATGCAAGTTCATCTGCTGCCCTGTGATTGATGCTCTCCCTAACAGGTCTCCAGCTCACTACCATGACACTTGTATGAGAATACAACATACAGGCTCAGTGCAGCTGAATTCAGGTAGGTAAGGATGACTATGAAAACCAAGGCTCATCTAGAAATGACACTCACCTGCGGCATCAAGAGCAAAAAGAAGAGCTTCTTCTGCTACATTAATAGTAAAAGGCTGAAAAAGCAAAATGTGGGCTTTTTGTGGTACAAGGTGGGGGACTTTGTTACTGCAGATACTGCTGTGGTATTCATTACACTGTTTGCCTCAATCTTCTTCATCAGTGATATCTCCCAGACCTCCATCCTTAGAGAATATGTTAAGAACAAGAATTGCTGGCAGTAAATGAGGGTTGTGTATGAGATTAAATGAATGAAGTCAACCCATATGTGTCCATGAGACCCAAAAGTCTGACTCCAAGGGTGCCGAAAGAACTGGATTACGTCCTTGATAAAGAAGGAAGGTAAAGATGAATAAACTTGTTAAAAGAGATCTTAATCTACATAGGTTCAAAGATTGTTCTTTTTTCTTTCCACTGTGATTTTGTCCAGAAGCTTGTATTACAGACAAAAGCTTCATGCTGAGGTTCAGAACTCCAGTAAAGATGAAATTGATACCAAAATTTTGGCAATTTTGAGCAATCCTATTTGTTTCCATAGAAGATGAAATAAGAGTTATTGTGTTTAGCTCTTATCTTTCTGTTTACCTTAGTTATATTTATTTGTAAAGAAAGTTTCAAAAATAGACAAAGCTAGCACTGGTCTCAGAAGATGCAATGTGGGTGCACTGTAATATTACATGAAGTGGGCCAATTAGGCACTCGAAGAAGCCTGAGAAAATGAGAACCAAGAGAAAGCAAAATCCTAGCACAATTTCTCTCCCTATTGCTGAGGGCTGCCACCCAGAACTAGCTCAGGTATCCCTTTGCAGAACAGAAAAACACTACTCCTTCCTTGCATATCATTAGCCCTTCATTCCTAATTCACCTAAATTACATACATGTAACCTGCCATGCAGTCACACAGTAATCGTAAACATAAAATATTTTTTATTTTAGTAGTATTTTGTCATTTACATGCCTAATTTTCCAAAATCACTAATTAACAGTAACTAATGTTATTGATCCCATCAGTACAGGTTACAAGAAAATTAGAATCTCTCACTGATCAATGCGATCATCTGAAAAATGTTAAACGTATTGTTCATTGCAGTAGGACAAACTTATTACTAATAGAGTCCACAAAGGAACAGATATAGAGCAAAAAGTGAAGTCTGTTTGTCAAAAAAATCTCAGCATATATTTTATAGCCTGAATGGAGACCATTTATTGCTTACAAAAGCAAACCTTTTTCTGAATAAATCAGAATTCCATAGGAGTCTAAGTACTTTTAGAGAGAAAAAAAGGCTCTTTCATAAATTAAATTCAATTGAACCACAAAGCAATAGTGTATATTCAGTAAGCATTCCAAAATTAAACTGGTAAATGTAACTTTTACTCAATCTTATATTCTCTAGATTTAATTAAAATTTAAATGTGAACTTTAGAGTATGAGTGAGTGAAAGAACCATGGAAATTGACTTTAAGAATATGATAAATGTGTGCTGTACAGCTACCTGTTAGTCCTGTAAATCTAATTACAGCAGAAGAGGAGATAGTCTGAATTCTTTAAAAATACATCTTCACTTGATAGAGTAGCACTCTCTCTGCCTCTCCTTCCTTCATTTGCTTTCTACTCTGTCACATAGCAGGGAAATGATTTCAAAACTGAAAAATTTATAACAGCACAATATTGCTTCATGAATGTATGGTTAACCTTTGATATGTAGTCATAAAATACAAATCAGATATTATAGAGGATTAAGTTTGGGGCAGTTTATACTCTGTGGCAAACATTCTATTGGTCTCAGACAATCAGGGTTTGGACTGTGCATCCTATTTGTCGTTTTAAGACCAAGATGCAGATTTATAACATCAGAAACCTTGGCTTTGTCCCAGCATAATTCCAAGATGTTGAGTGTGTAAGCTATAAAGGAGTCAATCTGCAAGTCCTTTGATATAAAAATATTGCAGACTCAAAAGGTCGCTGCAGCTTCAAAATGACAACACTGGAATGCCTTTTCTTCATGTAAGAAATTCATTGAAAGTAAAATTGCTGTCCATTCTAAACTTGGTGTGGCATATGCCAATGAGCCAAGATGAACTGTAAATTCTAGTGTCTGAAAAGCAATGGTAAGCTATAATTTAATTCAGTAATCAGCCACTACTGTGGCAGAAAGACTGTTTAAACACATTTTATAACTTCTTGAAATGCTAGTGGACTTTTTCAAAGCTATTCCACAATTTCATTCCAGCTACTGAAACCACACCTGTCCTCTTAGGTCTTCAGTCTTCCAGTAGCAGCACCAGTACCATGTGCTAGCAGCAAATCAGTTATCTGACATCTACCTGGATTTGTGCAAGGCATTTCGCACTGTCCCAAATGACATTCTTGTCTGTAAAATGGAAAAGCATGGATTTGAAAGATGGAGCACTTCATGGATAAGGAATTGACTGGATGGTTGCACTCAAAGAGATCTGGTTAATGGCTCAATGCTCACATAGAAATGAGCGATGAGTGGCGGTCCTCAAGGGTTAGTATTGGGAACAGCACTCTTCAACATCTTTGTTGACAACATGGACAATGAGATCAAGTGAACTGTCAATAAATTTGCTTACAACACCAAGCTGTGTGGTTTGGTTGATACACTGGAGGGCAGGGAAACCATTCAGAGGGATCTTGACATGCTTGTGAGGTGGGCCTGAGCAAAATTCATGAAGTTCAAGAAAGCCAAGTGCAAGGTCCTACACCTGGGTCTGGGCAATCCCAAGCACAACTACAGGCTAGGGAATGAATGGATTGAGACCAGACACAAGGAGAAAGATTTGGTGGTATTGAGTCACTGGAAGCTCAATATGACCTGGCAACATGCACTTGGAATGCAGAAAGCCAACTGTATCTTGGGCTGCATCAAAAAGGAATGTGAACAGAAGGTTGAGGGATGTGCATGTTTCCCATTACTCTGCTCTTGTGAGACACCATCTCAGTACTGCTTTCATCTCTGGGGCCCCAAATATCAGAGGAACCTATTGTAATGAGTCCAGAGGAGGGCCACAAATATGATCAGAGGGCTGGAGGGCTGGGCTGAAGCCTGTGAAAACAGGCTGAGAGAGTTGGGCTTGTTCAGCCTGGAGAAGGGTCAGGTGAGACTTCAGAGCAGCCTTCCAGTACCTAAAGGAGCAAACAAGAAAGCTGGAGAGGGACTTTTTACAGGAGCATATAGTAATAGGAGAAGGAATAATGTCTTTAAACTGAAAGAGGTTAGATTTGGATTAGATATAAGGAAGAATTTCTTTCCTGTGAGGGTGGTGAGGCATTGGAACAGGCTGCCCAGAGAAGTTATGGCTGCCCTATCCCTGGAAGCGTTCAAGGCTAGGTTGGATGGGGCTTTAAGGAACCTTATCTGTTGAAAAATGTGGCAGGGGGGTTGGAACTAGATGATCTTTAAGGCGCTTTCAAACCCAAACCATGTTTTCAGAAGGTGAAGACATAGACATTTACTAATGGCAAAATTCCTCCCCCCTTTCAACTGCAATGCTGTTGTTGGAAGGGATATAGAGGAAGAGCAACTTGCTGTGACTTCAGTCCAACAGCTGATGATCCTTTAGATTTCAGACCTTATCTTTTCATTTGTTTGATACTACAAAAGCTTTAAAATGTTGCATTTTTTGGAAGAGAATAGGTGTTACAGTATATTTATAAGGAAGAGATTGGGGATCAGTGATTTCAACCCTGTTGTCACACAAAAATGATTGACTGAGCCAGTCATGACTGCATTCAAGAGCACCTACTCTGCATATGATTAACATGTTTTAATGTTGGTGGCATGTGTGGTTTTAATGCTTGGGCAGACAGAGAAAGAAAGACACAATGAAAGATGACTTCCATCAGTCAGGAATGCCAAACAGCCGCCAAAGAAAGAGAAAAGCTTTAAATCTCACTGAAATAAATATCTATTTATTAGCCACTTCAGTGCAAATGTTGACTCCTGGTAGAACAAATTAACTTATAGAAAGGAAAAGACTTAGTCTCATAGAAAAGAAAATCTCCTCTTATCCAAAAATGGAACTTGGGTTTAATTGGTTTTGTTAAGGAAAACCAGATCAGATTTGAAAGTCTGAGAGAAGCAAGAAAGCTCCATGACCCTAGGTCCAATCAGTAGTGAGGGTGAGCACACATTCCCAGTACACACATGCAGAGAAATACAGAGTACAAGTGCACACTATGTGTATAGATAGGTCTGGCCACAACAAACTCACACAAGCACACACAGCATGAATGGCCTTATCCTGCTGCTCTTTCTGACTGAGCAGGATGGAGGTCTGCTAGTGGAAATACGTATATGGGCATAGGTACAATGTGTATGCCCTCATAGCTGGGTTCAGACGCCCAGTCTGCCTAGCTGCTGGCATAAGTGTCCTCACACACACACAGACCCAGCTTGAACTACCTTGCTTCCCACCACTCCACCCCATGGTGTCACCCAAGACCCACTGAACCCCTGGCTCCCAGACCAAGTCACCTACTACTGGCTTGATCTTTGCTGGTGTTCACAAGCTCATTTACACACTCGCACTTGCTCCAGTGGCTGGCATCACGGACACATGGCTCCTTGTGACCCCAGGGTAACATTGCAATTGCTGGCGTCAACATCCACTCACTGAGTTCTCTGCAGCTGCTGGAACCAGACACACCAGCCTCCAGTCCATGCTCTGGCTGTACCTGAATCCCCAGACACAAACCTCTATTTTACCAACCTCTATCCATCAGTTCTCAAGTTTCAAAATTAACACTTATATACTGAACAATACCAAAAGGACTGGGCAGAACCATAATAAGCCTCAGTTTAAGTGGAATATCACCTAGAATGTAGAAAATGTCAGCATTTAGAATCCAGTATTTTTCCCTTATGTTCAGAATTCAGAAAAGAAAAATGAGGAAGTTAATTGCCATTTACAAAAAAATTTAAACAGAGTTTTGAACTGAATATAGTCCTCAGAAGCCTCTACTTGCTTTTATTGCTATCTGTATTCTGTAGAAGAAACGCGACATGTGCACACTCTTAACTGGACCCCATTTGTGATTTTGAGGACAAAGATTGACAAAACAAATTCTGTACTTGGTAAATAAGACACAAACTTTAGCAATTAATTTTAAAAGCTTTTTTAGAAAGTATCATGACTCAGGACTTCAAAAATGTCCATTTCCTTCTAGACCAACAATTGGAATCTCAGTAAGATACCCCAAAGCATCTCTGTTTAGGATAGTGAATTGAGACATTAGCATACCTGCAGAAGCCTCATTTTAGATGATCTTAAACTTCTACACAGATACTTCTGAAATATCTGGAGTACTAGAGTATTCAGTACTTATCCAACTGCTCAGTGCTGTTTTGCTCCACTGCCCTGTGCCTGGTACTTGAGTACCAGTTTTGAAACTGGATTATATATCTATAGGGACTTCTGTCAGGGAAAGACTATAGTACTGCTACACCTAAAACCAAGTGCAAACAAATATGACAAATATGGAATTTTTGGAATAGCCAATTTGTAAATAGGAAAATGACTGCTTCTTTCATCATGCTTTACAAAATGTGAAACAGAAAGCAGGATAAAGGGGAGAAAAAAACGAGTAGACTGGGGCCTTGTTTCAAGCCCTTCCTCAACCACAAATTCCCTTGCCAGTTCTCTTACTCACCCTGTGGTGGTTCAGCTCTTGTCTCCAAAATTAAGATGGTGTTTCCCATCGTCATTGTTTTGCTGTGAGCCTAAAATCCATTAATGGTAAAAAGAAAAAGGTGGTAGTGTTTACAGAGATGAAAATGAAGTAAGAAACATGAAAAGTTGAAAAGTGCAGTTAAACAGTGTGAGGTGTTTATGCCATTAAAATGAAGTTGAGTATTAATGTTGGCAATGAATAAAGCAACATCTGTTAAAATAGTATCTATAAAAACATTTCTAGTTTTTTATGATCAATTTTAATATCGAGAACCCCGTTAAGACAAAGATTTAAAATTGAAGGAAAGATGCCAGACTGATTGGATATAGTTTGCTTTGGTAAATTAGGATTTCTTTTAATGGCTATAGTCAAATGGGTGACTTCCCTCATGCTTCCTTCTACATTCCTGCATTTTCAAACTTAATGTGTTTATAGTTACTTTCCTAATTGCAACTACTAATTTTATATTTCTTCAGTCATGAAATATGAAAACTGTTGATGGGTTTAATAAGAAATCCATGCTACTTAATTGTTTTCATCTGCTGATTATTCAGTATGTCTGATAAAGATTACCCAATCTTCCTGACTCCAACACAGCCATCTGAGTTTTATTTCACCTTAGCTATTGTAATTTGCATTTCTATATAGTCATTCCCATTAGCCATCCTGCCTTTGTCCCTCTGTTATAGAGTCCTCTTTATTGTAAACTGAGATGAAGTATTCATTTAATTTTTTGAGCCAGACCCACATTATCTTTTAGACAATACCCACTTTTAGCACACTGCAACTCCACTTTCTTTCCTATTTTCTGGAGAAGCTTTTTCTCTTATAATTTCCTTTGCAAGGTCTATCTCTGCTTGACTTTCAGCAATTCTGAATTTATGAATAAGAATTAAGTGAGGTCCACCCTGTGAATAGTCCTATCCACTCCCTGAGATATAGCCCTGCCATTTATTTATTAACACTACCTTTTCTGTTACAAATCCAGTTGACAATGACTCAGTAACCCTAATCTTCCATTGCCTCTTGTTTATTATCCTCTCAATGCTATAAGTTCTCCATTGCACCTCAAGCAGCAGAAATTTACCAATCACATTTAGCAGAGGCCAAATGAAAATAGCATGGGAGTCATGTTATTGTACCTGGCTGTTGTGAATTGTACCATCTTTGGATGATCAGCACAGTTTTCCACTTAAACGTGTTCTGCTTAAGCCTTTCTCCACCATCTGATTTTTACTACAGCCTAGTTGTGCCCATTTACTACTTATTTTTCTTAAGCAGAATAAAGTTAAAAAAAAAAATAAAGTTATATACAGCACTGTCCTTGAAACAATCTATGCATGATTTCTAAAATGGTGTCAAAGAGGAAATTGGCAAGATGTACCGCTTGATGCTGGACACCAGTGGCTACAGAAAACTGTTCACTGGAGTTATACCTAGCAAGATTTAAAAAAAGAAGGAAGGCAGGCCAAGATTGTCATGATTCTGTGTCTTAGCTTGGGCCAGTAAGGGACAGGGAGAACCTATGATCTAATTGCTTTCACTCTCTGGTTGTATAAGATCAGAACAAGAGCAGTGCACAGTGACTGAGGTCTAAAAGGATCTCTTGTGCTGCTGTAAACCAGGAATAATTCTAACGCAGTCAGACAAAGAAGCATACAGCTTTTGCAGTGAATGGCTCCTAGCTGTCTAAAATCAAGAAAAGAGTAGTGAGTGGCAGAAACGTGGTTTGGCCTCTTTGGCGGGAAGCTCTAAGCTGAAAGTGGGAGCAGAGGACTGGAGTCTTTGAAGTACAGTTCTTAGACCACAAGCTTGAGGATCATGAAACTCTAAGGTGCATCCCAAGACTGGGCATACTCAATACATAAAAACTCCTTCCTAATCCTAGCCAGTGTCTAGTAGGTGCTCTTGCAGAGAAGCATGCTCTTATTTTCTTTATGAAAACATACAAATGCACATCTCAATGCTGTTGATGTTCTTTAAGTCTCTATACGCATGGCCTATATTTTGAGAAAAAGGTACAAAGTCTTAGATATTTTGCTGCGAAATGGGACAAAAATGTCTCAACATAACTGCCATTTCCCCAGTGGAAATATCAGACAAACCCTCCTCTGTTTCTTTTTCTTCTTCCCTTTCTAATAATATACTGAGGAACTTTTAAAAAGAGCTACATATTCATAATAACAAATAAAACTTCACATTTTTCTGGCAGTGGAGACGGTAATTATAGGTTTGCACTTCTAATTGAACCATTGATGAAAATGCCCCACACTGCAGCAAATATAAAATAATTGTTAGGCAGACTATGTGGTATTCTGAGGAAAACAAACAAACAAACAAACAACAACAACAACAAAAAACCTAAGAGAAATTGAAAGCAGCAGCATGAATTGATAATGACTACCCCAATGGCTTATTTCCTAGTATCACTTACTGCCAGGAGAAATTAAACAAAAGGGGGCTGGATATTTTTGCAGAAAATGACAACTTTCTGTTTCTTCCTTAAATAATGCATCTGGGCCCAAAGGCCATTTCCAACCACCTTATCTGTAGGGCGATATGACCACTCCTGATGGTAAAACAAAGGGAGCAGAAGCAAATTTTGTCCTTTCTGGACAAACGGCACCCAAAGAATCAAACAAAAACACCCAAAAGGAAGCACAAATGGTATGGGTAAATAACTTCCTACATCTCTGGGAAGGGCAAATCCAAGTTTCCTACTTATGATGCAGAATGCTACTAGTATCTACCTGCTTTGTATTTGTGCCTCAGTCCAAGGCATTTGTTAGCAACATACTTGAATATGACAACAGTAAAGACATGTGAAAACAAAGCAATACCGCTGTGGTTCTCCCAGGAGCAGCACTAGATCCACAAGTCATCGCAACCAAACAACTGCTGCGTGCAGCTTGAATAAGGGCAGTAGAATTCATCAGTCTCTGAAGTTATTAATATTGAGGGTTTATGCACCTGCATAACTTGATGAGATCATTTATAGCTGAACACTAGAAAGTTAGGAACAGTATAGAACTTGCTAAACTTTTATTTGCATTTCATCTAAGCAGCTTGGGTTGTATATTGCCATCTGTGTTGTCACAATGACATTTCAACCAGTTAAAAATTTATTTAATTCAAGACAGGAATAGAAAAATAAATTGTCTTGATAGTTCTGACTTTTGCTCAGTTTAATATTGTTGAAAACAAATGCAAACTCTAAGAGTAACAGAGGGAGTTCTGCTGTAATCTAGTAAGAGTCAGATAAGTGACAGTTGTTGGTTTGGATATTCAGCTCATGATAATTAGGGAAGAAGAAGAAAAAATACCCTCTAAAAACTAATTACAGAGGAAAAAAAGCCAAACATTTTTAATGTTAAGAGCAACTAAGGTACTTGGAATTATGGAGGCAAAAGAGAGGTACTATTTTCTTAATGTCCTCAGTGTTCTAAACCTGAAGTTTATTTTTTTTTATATTTTTCATATAAAATTTCACAAAAAAGGAAGACGGGTTCTTAAGTATCATTAATCTGACAACCTGTTACAAGAAAAACAAACAAACAAACCAACCCCAAAGAGCATGCAGCAAGAAAGTCCTTTCTTAGTCAAGAGACTGAGAGACATACATAACATTAAGCATGCTTTAGAGCATTCCCATTAAAGGCTCCTATCTGACTAAAGGAACAACACTGTCAACCTTCAGGTAGCACTTTAAAGCACTTAGACTGAACCTCCTGTGCTCAGTTGCTCGGCATTTCTGAACTAGCTAATTAATGCCAATATTTAGCACAGGAACAGCTGGGAAAACTAATAACTAATTTCTTCTCTTTTCCAACTCAAAAACCACCACCATCTTTTAAAAATACAATTCTTATCTCTGCCTGCTGATTCCATCTCTTGCTCCAGCATGAGGCTGCAATAAACGAACAGCTGGATGCAGCATTCTATTACAAATGGAACAGCTTTGTTTCTGCAACAAGTGCCTTATTTTAATGTGCACACATTGCATCCCTCAGATGGGTCAAAAAATGTGAACTCTTCTAAAAACACCAACAGCATGTGTGCTACAAGTGGCACTTGTTCAGTTTGACTACTAAACTCAGTAAACGCTATTAGAAGATGAAGGGAAAAGGAAAATACATATTTTTTGAACTGCTTTTCAGACGTGATAAAAGTGAAGGAAGACAGGACAGACCACAAAATTTTGGCTTTTCATTTAGTGACTCAGTAATAGGGGTATTCATCCAAGTCATTGGTGAGTACATACAACTGTCTAGCCTGAATCAGTTGAAAGAGAAGTTGGTTTAATTGTGTGTGAATTAAAACACAACCTTTTCAACTTTTCTCACTCCAGCTTCAATCTGTCCGTAGCAAGTACATTGGTAGTATTTAGCAATAGCATATTTTCCTTCTTCTGTTTGAGTGATTTTGTTTGTGATCATAGAAGTTTTGGTCACACAGATCAAGGCCCATAGCAGCTTCTTCATCTTCAGTTCTGACATGCTCCATTATATAAACATTATCTGAGTGAAAGGAAAGTATTAACACTCTGAGAAGAAACATGATCCTAGACCTTTCTTCAGTGACACACATAAGAAATGTTGATAGGGTACTGTCAATCCCTACTAATAGAACAGGTAACTGAACTTGCTTTTATCATAGCTTAAGGGAGTGCAATTTATGCTCAGTAACTGTGTAGGGGCATTAGTTCTGCTTTGGCCCTGGGCTGATCATGGACTGGAAATTTTTGCTGGTACTACTTTGTTCTTGACAGAAAAATGTCAGGGTATTTTTGAATCCTTTTCTGTTAAACCTAAAGGTAGCCAACAAAAAGTTTTAGAAACATTTTAATTACCTCAGAAACTGTTCAGCATAATTCCCATACATCTGCAAAGTTATAGCTGCTACAAAACAGTATCTATGTAAACCCCTGTATATCAAGCTTGTGAACTGGACACGTAACAAAGTTCAGTAGAATATCTATGTAAACCCCTGTATATCAAGCTTGTGAACTGCATACGTAACAAAGTTTGGTAGAATACAAATGGGGATTTTAGCAATAGCTAAAGCTGTAATGATAAATGAAGTCTAACAAAAAGGAACAGTTGATTGATAAAGAATAAGTTTACTGCTTTCATGCATGAGTTTAGCTCTGTGCTCAGTTCACACCGTCCTAGAAAGGAGCTAGATCTTTTTTTTCACTTAGGTCCTCTCAGAATGCTGAGCTTAATAGATTTAGAACCAAAAAACAGTGAAAATCTAGAGGGAATGAGTAAGTAATAATTCAGACTTCACTTCTTTAGATATCAATAATTTGTGTACATTCAGTTACTCTTGATTTTAAACACCATGTAAACCAGATCATTTTTAAAGTCCACCATATGTTGGCTTTAAATTGGGTGGCGGGAATAGATTGAACAGGTGGGTCTCAAATAAGAATTTGCTTAAAAGTGTCAGTTTAGTCAAAGGAGGCTGTTGAACAGAAACAAGCACATCAGTTTGCAGGTGCTCAAATTTGTGCAGAACAGGTTTTTTAGGCAGGAAACAAAGGGGAAATAGTGAACTTAATTCTTCAGAAGATAATTCCAAATTCATCCCCTTATCTCAGTCACCATTACGTTCACATGCATAAATCTTTTTCAGGGGTACATTTTAGTAAGTGCTGTGTGTATGCATTGGTCAATTGTTCTAACATCCACTGGTGAAGTACAGAATTCCTTGCAAAAATCTGAAATTGTTTTGCTCTTTCAATGTTTAACACAAAGCACTGTATTGCTACTGAGTAGGTTTCTAGCTCTGAAAGCATGTTATTTATTGCCACTGTATTTTGTCAACCTCAAAGAAAAAATGTCAAGACCCAGTTGATTCCTCGGCTGACATTAAGCAATGGAAATGAGATGTCTCATACAGCAGAAAAATAAGTGTTGCCTGCATACTTAGGACTGTAAAGATATGTAAATGCATTTTAACCAATCATTTAAAAACAGGAAGGTTTGAGGAAAGAAAACCCTTACAGGAATCTATGAATATGATGTCTCTCCATAGTATGGTATATGCCCAACATATGGAATCAGAATGAAAAATTTAAGCCCATTAAGGGCAAGTATGCTGGACTTCACAATTGTCTGTCAAAATAGTACCAGTTTTCCTCTAACTGTGAAGCTATCTCTTTAGAGATAGATAACTCAGTCCTCTGTGTTGTAACTTAATGTTTAGTCATAACAACTCACTATTGAAATCAGAAATGTGGCACTGAATGTGGATTACTAATGATAATTTTTCAGACAAGTTTTATAGGCCAATCCCCCAGTCAATATTCAGCCCCACGTCAAGTCCATAAACTGTTTTATTCTGATTGGCTTTGCCCCTGAATAATTTTTTTCATATTTAATTTCCAAGTCCTGGTTTCCTGAACCTTGTAATTATCTTCTTTCATCCAATGTCCAAATTACAGTGTTATACTTCTCCCATTTGTTGGTATTGATATTAATTCTTTTGCTACTGGACTTTGGAATTGCAAGTCACTTAAAAGCTCTGTAATTCATTTGGACCTGTAGGCAGTTACTGAGATACTGTGATAGGAGGTTGCTTCCAGAATTTCTGTGGAATTATTTTTCAATAGTATCACTTCTCCTTGTTATTTTCTTCTGTTCCACTGCTATAAATAAAACATTGAAAAATAAATGGCACCTTTTTAGTAGAAAAGCTGCTAAATCTTACAAAAAAAGATACGAACCAAAGGATAAAAACATTAAAGTTTATGGTGATATCTGGTGCTTAGGTTTTGGTACGATTTTTTAAGCATGAGGCCATAAATGACTGTATTCCAGAGCAACAATTTTATTCATTTGCAGTTAACACAATTTAGTTACCCAAGAGCTGTTGAATTAATTTAATAGCAACGACTAATGACTTCAGAAATATAATGGTGGTATAATCTATTACACTTATTATACAGTGATTTTGCAACTAACCAGTGAGTGGTCATAATAAGTGATTAGAAGAAAAGATAACTATGTTTTCTTCCTTCCCATTCCTTACCTACCTGGTAGTAACCCACAATGGAGGACAGTCTCATCTGTAAAATGGGAAAGCTATTTTGAAGCTGGGTGCCAGCATATTTTGTATCTGTGTGACATATACAAGCAAAAGACAGAAGTAGTTAAGATGGAACAGAATTTCAAGTAGTCTTTAGATCGGATTTCCTCAGAACATAAACTAACAGTTTTAACTTTGTAAAATAATAGGATATCCAGAGACATAAAGTAAAAATGAAGCAGGTTTATAAATAAGCACCTCTCTGTCTCTCATGTATACTTACAGAACAGCTTTCTCTAGGGTTGTACTCAGGTCACAGAAAGCTCCATAGTCATCTCTAGGACTTCCAGAAGTGTATTTCCAGCACTTTGGAAGCATGACTCCTTGCTCCTTGAAGGGCTCCCCTCTACCCAGGGGGTTTCTTTTTCTTGCAGGAGGGTGCACCCTCCATGCAGAGATCTAGTTACTAAGAAAATATTCAGGATGCGTTTACCCTGAGAATTAATTCTATTTGTATTATTTATATATTTATTTATCATTTTATTGTAGAATACTTTAAAAAATAAAATTAAAATAATGTATTTATCCTATTTGTATATCTTATTTATTTCTAAGATACAATTATAAGAGTAAACCCAACAAATTAAATACTGTAGTTGAACAGATTGTAACTCTAATGCCTTTTCAACCTAAACCTCCTCACATTCAATTGAATCCAGCTAGAAGCTGTAGCATGCTCCAACATAGCATGTATTTATCAGTCAGCAGAGTAATGAAGGATGTTGCCCAATACAAAATTAAACTGTGTTTATGTTTCTATCAATATGCTTAGTTGGAAAGGATAAAATTTATTTTTGCAGTTAAACAACATTTTCTGCAATAAGCATATTTATAGTTTTATATTATGAATATAACCTGGTTTATAAATTCTGAACTGTCACTTCTTGGGTGACAATGAACAGTCTAAATGTATGTAGCTTATTATTGAGACAACCCAGCTTGGAAAAGTCTGAATATGAGGATGGTGGTTCCATAGCAATTTTGTGAACATTATCTGCCAAACCTTCCATCCTCTGCAAATAGTGTTGATAGAGTATGCCAGATCAGAGCTTTGTTAAAGCTGACAGTTTTATTTTGTAGTAACATTTGAGACTGACATTTTTTTAATTACAGATTATAATTAAACAAGATTTTAGAAGTATTTAAGTGAAAATTAACTCTTAATTTATAGATTTCACTATGAAATTTTCCACTTGGCAAGAGCTTATATGCATCTGTATCCTTATGGTTAGAGCATGAGCTTCAGACAGACTTATAGTCATGGTATTAGGTTGCTGATTCAGAGGCAGTTTTCCGCATGTCAATTTATGCTGATGAAAGCAGTAATGTATATCAAGATTTCCCATGTTGTATAACACAACCTTTCCCATGAAGTTGCAGAGAATGTTATCTTGTGCTGTTTCAGCAAAGTCAGGCTTCCCAGCAAAAGTGAAAATTCACCGAAGCTAGAACCGCTGATTTCACTGCACATTTAGATAACAACTTAATGAGAAGTGGCTATCAGTTCTTTCATACGATTTCATCTGGATGGAGATATACTTATTATTCGCCTGAAAATAAGCTCAAACCCATGTAATTTCATTAAGACTTCATAAATACTCTTAAAATATTCTCTTCTTCCTGTACAATCATTTTTATTGCCTCTAGTACAGGAACAATAACAGCGCAGTCCTTCAGTTGATGATTGCTGATATGTATACCATTTCTTCAAAGTAACAGGTATCGAATAGAGCACCATTCTGGTTGATCCAACTTGCAGTAGAAATTTCTGAAGGCACAGTTAAGCCTAACAGTTCATGGAGTAACATTACTATTAATTTCTTGCAGAGTAGGGGTAGATGAGTCAAAAGCATTCTGAAGTGCAGATGACTGCATATTGAGCTGTAAACATAGCTTAAATTTACATTCATCACTCATTTTTCCCCATTTTCCTTTATTACACTTGAAATAGCCAAAGATCAGGGATTACAGAACAATAATGAATGCTTTCATAAAACTTTTCTTCAAGGGATACCTTTTTTTATATTAGGCAGATGCTTAAGATAAGACAATCCCTAGATGAAGCAGAAAGAACTGATGGGAAGATCACAGAAGAGTTCGGGTTGTGTAGAAGTCTGCTGTCAGTGGGGAAAGACTGTTAGTGATCTAAAGGAAAAAAAATATGCTAACAAATCATATAAATAAACAAAACAAAAGAAAAAATTTCAATAACAATTAAGGAATGACAAAACACGCTTTAGCTGAGCATTCAATTGCAGATTAGAAAGAACAGCTTTAATTATGGTACTACTAGAAACTAATTTGTGAGCAAGACCCATCAATGTAGCTGTTAAAAGCTACTGAACGGTTCACTAAATTAAAAGAAAGCAGAATTTTCTTTGTGAATGTCCTATCGCAACTAATTATTTTTAAATTCCTGAATATATTGTCTTTCATTTTGCAAGCCATAAATGAATTGTAGATTTATGAAGTTAGCAGGAAGGTTTTCTTTTTCTTAGGTTATTTCTAAACTGAATATTGTGGTGCTCCTTTGAATTTCTCCTACTGCATTTAAAACAGCCACTGACAGAAAAAATTGATCATACAATTATATCTCATATAACAATTACCATAGTATTAACTATTAATTTTTTTCTTGGAAGCTGAAGAATGTAAAAGGTGGAATTTGCTATCTCTGATAGAGAGCAGAACTGTCAGAACAATTATTGTGCTTCTCAAGTTATATGATTCAATAAGCTTTACAGGAAAAGCCCCTTAACATGCACAGGTTGAGGCTGGTGTTAAGTATTTATGTTGTAGTTGAAGAAGTTCCAATCCATGCAACATCAGATGGCAATTTAGAGTGGAGAGAATTCTGTCACTGGAAAGTATTGCTATTGATCAAAAGATCATTTATTCTAAAAAGCACAATAAATAGACAAGACCACTGAAAATATACATCAGTGTGAATCTTGTTTTAAGAACAAATTAGAGTTAGAGAAAAGGAAGTGCAAATAGGATACAGGCAGGCAAAGACTAATAAAAATGCAAGCCTCCACCCTGTGCAATGCAACCAAATATTGTAAAGTAACCATGCTGAACTTTTGCATCATGTAGTGTTTTCAAAAGTGTAGGAGAGATGCATTTTACATCTCAATGACCTAGTTTTCCAGGAGGGAGGACTTCATATCATTATGCATAATCCAGCAGTTTTGAAACCAGCTGTAGAAGAGAAAACTAGAGTAATGAGGGGAGGAAGGACTACTGGGATTCAAGAGTTAGCACACTGGTGAAAATGCAGCCAAGTATGCCTGCAGGCAGAGCCAGCTCTAATGCTTTTGTGGGAGTGAATTAAAACTCATAGGCAAAAGATACAAAGTTCTGGTGGGAGCTAACCCCACTGTTCCCAAGTAAGATCTCCCCTGAATGCACTGCATGAGGAGACAGAAAGAGGTGACCAAAGCATTTTCATCCTTTAGTTAATTTTTCATAGCAGAAGGAAGAGAGCGAAGTAACTAAACAGCAGTGTCCAAGGACACAAAGATAAGAGCCAGGCCTCAGATTCATGAATATGATTTCTCAAGTGCTTCTTAACTTCTGAATGTTCCAGCTCCCCTTCAAATGTGTGCAGTTATCTCCCTTTGAAAAAACAAAATGGAATACTCTCCCAGCTGTTCCGAAGGAAATTCCATTTACCATTTCCTTGTAGTCAGAGGATTCAAGTACCTTCCCTGATTGCTCGTTTTCTGCTAACCCTCTTTGGTCCTCACATATTGCTCTTGAGTGAGAATTATGCACACAACTGGATAATACAAAGCAGTTTTCCTTGATACAAATTTTCTTTGGTTATATTTCCCCTAAAGAAATGAGTTGCAAAAGAAAAGCCAATGCCAAATCAAGAATTTCTTTAAATTTGAGTAAAGTGAATAACCGCTGGAAAAAGATATAGGCAAAACAGAGCTTTATATAAATTAGTAATTAATTATGATTTTTAATCCAGACATGCTTTGAAACAATCAGGTTTGTGCATTATAACAAAGGAGGGAACAGAAGTGCAGTCACAGGGTGTATCCATTGAGTGTCCTTAACACAGTCAGGAACTGTATCTTCTGTAGGAAACCAGGTTAATATACTGTTTCATATTTCTGCTCCAGGAAAAAATATTTTCATAGGCATTCTTGCCCTTCCTCTTAGTTCCAAACAGGCACCTCACTGCAGAAGAACAGCTGATGATATGCTCTTCCTGATGGCTGAGCCCAAATGAACTGCACTTGCTTTTGTAACTTCTTATTATATGGCTAATTTTGATAACAGATCAGAGTGAGGAAGGCTAAATGCAATAGTTGTAGTTCATGACTTCCTAATATCTTTAAGGCCTACGTGCATAATCAGGAAAAATTGTAAATTATTTATGTTTTAGCTGAATTATGGGCAGTTGTAGTCTCAAAATTATTTAATAGAATTATAGAATCATAGAATAGTTAGGGTTGGAAAGGACCTTAAGATCATCTATTTCCAACCCCCCTGCCATGGGCAGGGACACCTCAGACTGAGCCACGACACCCAAGGCTTTGTCCAACCTGGCCTTGAACACCGCCAGCGATGCAGCATTCACAACTTCACTGGGAAACCCATTCCAGTGCCTCACCACCCTTACAGTAAAGAACTTCTTCAGCATATCCAATCTAAACTTCCCCTTTTTAAGTTTGAACCCATTACCCCTTGTCCTATCATCACAGTCACTAAGGAAGAGTCCCTCCCCAGCATTCCTATAGACCCCCTTCAGATACCGGAAGGCTGCGATGAGGTCTCCACACAGCCTTCTCTTCTCCAGGCTCAACAGCCACAACTTTCTCAGCCTGTTTTCATACAGAAGGTGCCCCAGTCCCCTGATCATCCTCGTGGCCCTCCTTTAGACTTGTTCCAACAGTTCCATGTCCTTTTTATGTTGGGGACACCAGAACTGCACACAATACTCCAAGAGAGGTCTCACAAGAGCAGAGTAGAGGGGCAGGATCACCTTTGACCTGCTGGTCACTCTCCTTTTGATGCAGCCCAGGATACGGTTGGCTTTCTGGGCTGTGAGCACACACTGCCAGCTCATGTTCATTTTTCCATCAACCAACACCACCAAGTCCTTCTCCACAGGCCTGCTCTGAATCTCTTCTGTGCCCAGCCTGGAGCTGTGCCTGGGATTGCTCTGACCCAGGTGGAGGACCTTTCGCTTGGCATGGTTAAACTTCACAGGCTGGCATCAGCTCACCTCACAGCCATGTCAAAGTCCCTCTGGATGGCATTCCTTCCCTCCAGTGTATGAACCAAACCACCCAGCTTGGTGTCATCGGCAAACTTGCTGAGGGCGCACTCAATCCCACTCTCTATGTCACCAACAAAGATGTTGAACAAGACCGGCCCCAGCACTGATCCCTGAGGGACACCACTCGTTACTGGTCTCCAGCTGGACATTGAGCCATTGGGCACAGCTCTTTGCATGCGACCATCCAGCCAGCTCTTTATCCACTGAGTGGTCCACCTATCAAATTGATGTCTCTCCAACTTAGAGACATGGATGTCATGTGAGACAGTGTCAAACACTTTGAGCAATTCCAGGTTGATGTCAACTGCTCTAACAGCTTCGGGTTAGCCACATACTATCCTGTGTGAGTCTTGCTCCTTATTTTTAATGTCAGCGACTGTGAGAGGGGGATTGTACCTGTGTGAGAGGCCCAGTAGTAGACCTTTTGTATATAACAGATATTGGTTTTCCAGCCTTTCTGTATGGTAGCGGTACTATGAATGGGAATGCTAGTGCTAGGAAAAAAATCAGCCCTTAAATAATAAACCTCCTTCAGGAATCTTAAATACATACTGTATATTTTATTTAAATATCCTATAGCACTGTAAGCTCTCTCTGCAGCCTTAGCATTTCAATTTTTCACACATATCCCTTCTCATTTTGATTCAATATCCAGTGAAGTCTCACCTTCTTGGTGTATTCTGGCAGGTTGCTAGGTTTGTAGGTAACATCTCAGACTATCCTAGAAGAATAAACATTGTTGGGTTTAGGGAAAGGCTTTTTCTCCCTTCTCCCAAAACAAAGGTACATTTCGTTAATCACATGCTGTAAGCAGGCACTAGGGCCAAGCAATTGGTTCAGCAGAAAATATATAGACAGAAACTCAAAAGATCAAGAGAATCTCAATTAAAAATGAATAATACCTGTTCTGTTAAGATCATTGTCACGAATGTGACAATCAAAAAACACCAACACATTGTCAGTGGTAGAAAAGAGCTGGAAAAAAACCTCACACAATCTGTTACTTGTGGCACAATGTCCACTTTTCTCCCACTGCATCTTTTCCATTAAAAAAGTCATGACCAGACCCAAACTCTAGATGCAAAACCAAGAGTTTTCTGAGGCCTTAAAAGTAAGAGTTTAGGGAGTTTGGGGGTTCTTTTAGGAGTGTACAAGTTTAGGGAGGGTTTTTTTAGGGAGGTGTTTGGGTTTTTTTTGAAGATCGTTTTAATTATCTATCAGAAAAGTCATAGTTCTTTTTTTATTATGTTTTTTTTGTTTGTTGGAAGTTTTTGGTTTTCTGGCAAAGGCCCCTTTGAGTCTGGTGTGCTAAAAATTCAAGATCTTCTATAAGGTATACCAGGAGCATCCAAGACCATGAATCCTTCATGCTCAAATGTATAGACCATGCATCCTGGTATCATGTCATCTGTGACAAGTATCAGTGAAAGACATTACTGAAAGACATCCAAGGAGAGGTGGGAAATGAGCCATTTAACAGGATGGTAGAGGAGAGAAGGGATTGCCAAATATTTAGATTTGGCAATAATATTAGGCATGTTAATATTTAGTCTAGGAGTATGAAAGCTTTGCTTATAATTCTGTCTTATTCTTTCTGTTTTCTCTATAGCTATGAATACTCTGTCTATTTGTGGAAACGCTAGATTTTCAAATTATTTCAGTTTTGTCTTTGACATTCTTGTGCAATTGCGTTTTTCTGTCTAATCCTGAGTTATATGGAGATAAATGTCCTACTATCAGGTTCTGAAAAGATCACTTTTATCAGCCATTCCCTGTTGGTTATGCTATGAATGCAGCTCAAAGGAAGAGCTCAGGGCCAGGTTAGCCAATAGGTGTATTTTCATAGATAATTTTGACTGCTATCACCTCCTGGTCCCAAGCAGTCTCTAATGAAGCTTTGAATTTAATCTGTGAAGCATGGATATTGATGTCATATGTTGGACCAGCTACTGCAGGCAGCTTGGGCTATAGAAAAGCACCAAAGCCAGCCAAACAAAGCAAACCCACCTACCATCCTGGTCTAGACATTTCAATAGGTCAGTGGAGGGCATAGTTTTATCATTTTTCCTCTACTTCACATTACTCATTAACAGTCGAAGAAAATAATAGTAATGAAAAGCTCTTATCTTTTTGTGTTCATAGAGTTAAAAAAGGGCAAATCTGAAATGTTCTATGCAGATAATCGTAATGATTTTCAGAAAATCTTTAGGTCATTGTTCTATCAGTCTACATCAGAAGTTGCTGTGATTTATGATCAGGAAGAACATTAAAGAATAGGGTTTAGCACTGGCCACTTAAACAATTTCAATCCTTTAAAAATAAAATTTTGTTAATCTTAAACCTTTTTGCCATATTTTGTGTGAAACCAATAGAAACACCTTATTTCTTAAGAATAAAGCATATAAAAAGATTTTCACAAGTTATATGTTGTGGAAAGAGCCATGCTTGAAGCCTGTTGTTAGTCACAATAGAAACAAGACCTTAAAAAGGTCTTTCCATACTCATACAATTTTTTACTTTTCCAAACTACTTATTTATTATCAGTTTTACTGAGCCAGAAATAAAAAGAAAATATTATGACTCCATTTGGACAGAAAGTCTCATTATGTTGCTTATTAAAATGTTGTACTTGGACTCAACATTCAGTTTGCTACATATGCTAAAAAATAAAATTTAATGGGAACAAGTGGTATTTTTTTCTCATTTTCCATCTCCCTTTAAAGTATTTCAATTTAAAGCTGACTCAGAACTTACATGCATTACAGAAATAGCAATACAAATGAATAATTTTTAAAGCTAGGGAAAAAAAAAATCAAATGAGAAATACTTTACATATCTCTGTTTAAAGTAAGACTGGCACGTACAAATCAAATTCGGAGAATGCTTTTAAGAACCCTAGTAAAAAATTGAGCCAAGACCAGAGAAATGTTCCTAAGAAAATAATAAGAATGGAAGTGGCATAATTTTGAAATAAAGAAAAAAAATAAAATCTGTTTCCTGACCAATGGAAAGCAAAGCACAAAATAAAACCAGAAATATCTACAATCAATGTTGTAACTGGAATTTCATAAAGCTGAAGCTCTGTGGTGCCATCTAAGGAGGTGTGACATAACATAGCCTGGGATAAGCTCCTTGAAAAGGGAATGAAACAGTCTCTAAACAAAGATATACAAATATACTGGATGTCATCCAGAGGGACCCTGATAGGCTCAGGAGGTGGGCCTGTGCAAACCTCATGAAGTTCCACAAGGCCAAATGCGAGATCTTACATCTGAGTCAGGGTAATCCCAAGCACAAATACAGGCTGGAGGTTGAATGGCTTGAGTGAAGCTCTGAGGAGAAGGATTACTGGGTGTTGGTAGATGAGAATCACATGTCTTGGCAGTATGTGTTCACAGCCCAGAAAGCACAACTGCATCTGGGCTTCATCAAAAGAAGTGACAAACAGGTTGAGGGAGATGATTTTCCTCACTCTACTCTGCTCTCATGAGACCCCATCTGGAGTACTGCATTCAGCTCTGTGGTACCCAACAGAACAAGGACATGGACATGTTGGAGTGAGTACATAGGAGGGCCCTGAAAATGATCATGGGGCTGGAGCACCTCTCCCATGGAGACAGGCTGAGAGAGTTGGGGTTGTTCAGGTTGGAGAAGAGAAGGCTCCAAGCAGACTTTAAAGCAGCTTTCCAATATTTAAGGGGGCCTACAAAAAAGCTAGAGAGAGACTTTTTAAAAGCAAGTGGTGATAGCACTGGGGTAATGGCTTTAAAGTGAAGGAGGATAGATTTAAATCAGATATTTGGAAGAAGTTCTTTCCTATGTTGGTGGTGAGACATTGGCACAGGTTGCCCAGAGAAGCTATGGCTGCCTCAGTCCTAGAAGTGTTCAGGGTCAGGTCGGACAGGGCTATGAGCAACCTGGTCTAGTGGAAGGGATCCCTGGCCATGGCAGGCAGATTGAAACTAGATGAACTCTAAGGTCCCTTCCATCCAAAAGCACTGTATGATTCTGTGAGTCTAAGTGTGGTTTTAATAAATATACCTAGTTTGCGTGGCTAACAAAGAGATATTCTTACACCTGTCTAACACAGCTAGGTCAGAAGAGTTAAACACATTGGGTAATTGCAAATACTGGCAAGGAATTAATTTGCATGGTAAGAACTCAGTCTTGATACCAAATGTTATATAGTCCCAAGCAAACCAGTGTGAGTTCTGGGAAAGGATGGGGTAGTGGCTATGGAGAGACAACCCCACAGAAGGTATTAGGAACACTCCTGGAAGACTCCTTAACATGCACTAAATGTGTTTATGAAATGTGCCTCCCACAGATTTGTTTACTTTGCTCTCATTTACCATTCTTTTCACTTGTTGTGAAAGGAATGCTATATGAGTTTCATTTAAGTAATGATTTAGTGATGTACATGATGGTACAATAATGAAGTTCCTGACTGGCAAGAACAAATCAACATGTAATTTTTAGATACTATTCTTCAAGAGCAGGAGGTATTTAAGGTTTGATCATAGTCATGTAATGCAGGCAAAATTCCTCCTGACTTTGCATATAGTTTCTTTGAAAGGTTCATAGCACTGACCCTAACTAGAAAGAAGGCATCGGAGAGCTTTACATCAGAAAGAATACCACCACCAGTATTCAGCAACAACTTTTATCTGGATAATTAGTTTACTTTCTGTAAATGACAAATAAATATGCTTGATTCAAGGACTCTTCTAGAAGTTTTGTGGCATTCAAGAAAACACTGATGCATTCCTTGTTCAGAGAATAACCAATTATTTCAAGAGCCTCACCTGAGCTTGATTCTGCATGTTTGTGGAGGCTGGATAGTGTTTTCCCTTTTCTAGTGTTAACTATTTCTGCTTCTTATAGTGCACGATTAAATTCCTCCTCAAATACCTAAAAAATTGCCTTATTGCCCAGACTAATCTTACATCCTCAGCCATGTAATTAACTGCGGAGCAAGAGGCTGGGTGGTACAATTTCCTTGGGATGGGTCAGGATAAGGCTGGCATTGTGTGTGACTGTAGGATTGTGGTTTCATGCCTTATTACATTCTGAAGTCTCTTAGTTTTGGCTAGAAGACCAATCTGAAAGGCAAATTTGTTGGTTCCTTTTTTTTTTTTTTTTCTTGGTTTTTTTTTTTTTTTTTTTTTGTGTTATTTCTGTGGTTTCGTTCGAGCTCTTTTTTAAGATTACTTATAGACCATTTTATTTCTCTTCCAAACTAAATTACTAGTAAGTAAGTAATTCTTTCATCTGAGAGAGTGGAATTTGGCCTCACTTCTCCCAGAAGGTTTGCTTTGCCAGATAACTCTTTGTACATCAGCCCTGTGTCGTGGTTTGGGCCGTAAATCAGCCACGCAGTTTGCTACATGGAGAATCAAAAGAATGCAACTCCTACAGGTTGAGATAAGAACAGTTTAGTAACTAAGGTATAACACAAACTACTACTGCTACCACCAATAATAATAATGAC
>JANRGW010024757.1:0-30376 GCA_024733675.1 Psilopsiagon aymara | reverse complement strand
GGGGGGCGGGAAGGGCAAGTAAGCCTAGTAATGAGGTACTCCCCTAAGTCTAGCACTGAGCAGAGGCACCAGACAGGCAGTGGGGCTATGCCAGTGTTTGGGAGGACCCATGATCTTAAGGTAGATGCGAGACAAGCATCTATTTGTTGGTGAGCATCAGGAGGGACCTAATTGTGAGTTAGGGAGCTCTGGGGCAGGTGTGGGGTCCCAGGATTGAGGCAGAGATATCAAAGAGCCAGCAGGTCAGCACCAGCTTTCAGTGCATGTATGAATGTGCATGTGCTTGTGACTTTGGAGAGTTGGAGGTGTTGGGCTGTGTGTGTGTGCATTCTTGCTCTTGTGACCTTCAATGCTGGCCAGATAATGAGGAGAGAGTTGACTGTCTGGGCTTGTGTTTACATGGGGCTGCATCTATGTACACTTGCTTGAGGCAATGTATGCAACTGGACTGTGTGACTGTGAGAGTATTTGTGTGTCTGTGTACATGTCTTTGGAGTACATGCTCAACTTTGGTACTGGTTAAACCTGCAGACAGGAAAGTAGCAGTCACATGGTCTCAGTCTGGGCAGACACCCACTTAGGGCAGGAGGAAATCCCGGCTCTGGAGGTGCTGGAGGCTCACATGCTTACAGCGTTCCTTTGTACAGATAAAGGATGAAAAAGATAATGACTAAAATTACGATTTTTCTATTCTTTGAAGAATTTCAATATAAGAAAAACATGCAACAAAGTATCTGATAAGAAGTTAATAAACACCAAAGTGAACCTTGTTCCCCTATTGCTGTGATGCCTATTTACCTATCATTTAATACCTGTCTTGGATACATCATAGCTGCCTTGAATCCATAAGTTTCCTCTTAAATTTCCCCCAGAATTTCCTAAGCTCTTCCACAGTACTTGCCTTTACCTACCATGGCTTTTATGTTCTCTTTAGTACTTTATGTATTTTTGCCTTCTTTTGCTTGTCTTACTTTATTTTTTTGCTTACCTGCAGCATAAAATAACTTTTTTTAGAAATTTAAAGAGTGAAGGTGGACCACCTTACTTTCAAGTTTTTATGTATTCATATTTGAATTGTACTCTAATGGATAAATTTGATAGAACTCAAGAATAAATTCACATTCTGTATCTTTACTGAATGTCCCGAGTTAAAGGCCGCTTTGTAGACAGTAGGGTTATCACTCTGTTGCGTCCTTTCCACAACATGCAGGCAGAATTAAAATTCATAGAAATGTAAGTGACTCATCAGGAGGATATAAACAAGTAGAGACAATACATGCAGTCCAATGTACAAAATTTACTTTTTACTATTTTCTCTAGGTGATATTTTAAAAAGCTAGCTGCTCAATGGTATGGCCTTTTCTCAATTGTATAGCAGAAAAAAAGTAGGTATCTATTAAGAGTATTTCAATCAAGAAACATGACAGGTTTGACATTTAAAATCTGAGGTATGTGACAGTCACAATAAGATACATCTTACAGCTACATCAGTGCATTTATATGTTTGCAAGAAGTCTGAATTGTGTCTTCATGAGCAGGTGGTGCTTTCAACGTGAAACTCTCCCAAAACCATCACTCATGTGAGAAAAAAATATATACTTTCATAGATGACAGGTTTTTTATCAAGCATTACTTGAAAACAGTCAAAGATCTGATAAAACACCGTGCAGCAGGTAATATCTAGGTAAACATACCTCCAGATATTTACCATGGCAAACTGTGAAGACTATGTTTTGTCAGTAGACGGAGTGAGGGTTTTTTTATTGGTTTTTTTTTGGTGGGTTTTTTTTTTTTTTTTTTGGTTACTGTTATTTTTATGTTAGCAATGTGGAGAATAAGGCATGGACCTCGTTTCTGGTTAGGAAATGAAATCATTTATTTCCTGAAGGTCCAGGTTTGATATAGGCTATATGAAATACCTGCGTGTATGAGTTGCTTATACAATTGGTTAGCTATCACCGTCCACGTGGGTACTTTATCTTCTTCATTGGTTGATATCTTGCTCACTGGTTGCCTTGATTGGATGCCTGCTTCTCACTGTTGTCCCCTCACTGTACACTGGTTCCTTGCTTCTTTCTTCCTTCTTATCTTGCCGAACATTCTCTGCAGCACTCCCCTATGGTCCCAAAACAATCCCAGCAGCATTCCTCTGCTATCTCAAAGCTCTCCCAGCAGCTAGTCTAGCTCAGAAATCCTTCACATCAAGGTCCTTTGCACACACATTGCAATACACTTTTCATTTAAGGAAATAAGAAAAAAGTTATCACTGAGTTATGTTCCAGGAGGTTTTTTGATCTCTCTGCCTGGGCATACATACTTCCTGTTCTCATAGAACTTAACCAGAAAATTAGCATTTTCTTATAATCAAAGAGAGATTAGTAAAGATGTAAGGCCAACCAGTATGAGATGTCTAATTACAGTAATGCATGGAACCTGGACATAAATTAAAAATCTAAATACAAATTTTTCTCCCAAAGTCATGCTTAACCATTTGACTAAATCCAGAAATACTTACACAAGATGTGCACTGTAGCATCAATGAGTAGTATACCTCAGCATGTTGAAATTGTATTATCCTAATGCCAGCTTGATATGGAAGCTATTCTTCAGAATAAACAGAAGTGATTCTAAGAATTTCCCAAACATATAGTAACTGGAATATTATATTCTTACTTTCTCTTGTGTGTGTTCTCAGTGTAAAACTGAGTGAACTAGAGAATTTCAGGCACTGAAGTAGAAGAGACTTAGAATTTATTTAAATTAAAAATCTGTTAGAAACTATCCAAAACCATAGAAAAGAAGTGGAAAAAGAGACTGAAAATCTAGCTTAATTAATAGGAGGTTATCACTTAAGAAGGGAACCTATGAATAATTGGAAAATAAATACTTTAGAAATATATAGGGAAAACATAAGATGACTAAAGCTTGACAAAATGCTTTAAAATGGAAAAGCAAGACTGAAAATGTGAATGGCAGATGATAAGGCAGTTAATATACCACAACAGCATCAAAAGAGAGAGAATAGTTCCATTTTGGAAGAACTAATCAGATAATATCTCTGATAAAAGAAGTGCCACAGGACATAGCAGGTCAGTAACAATTAGTTGTATTAAGTCTGCAACAGGAAGATATGACTGAAGAAATGAGATATTCGAGAATTCATATGGGGTTTGAAAAAAGATATAAGCAGAGAAGTATCGGTGTATGTAGGAAGAAGTCACTTTAGTGAAAGTCTCTCAGTACAGGTGAACTACTATGAGATGCTTTGAAACACATTTTGAAAGAAAGAATGACATGGAGGAAAAAACATCACAATTCTACGTGGGTTTCAAAAAGGAAGTTCATGCTAGTCTTTAAAAGTTATTTTCTAGACAAGAATAAAGCAACATTAGTCCGACATTTTATGTGGCTTTTCATGGAAAATTGTAAGTGAAGGCTGTGAATATGGGGATTTGCACAGCAATGTAGAGTGTATAAAAAGCTATTTAGGTTGAGGAACAAGAACAACTATGATTTGTGCTGGAACAATAACATACTAGAAGGAAATATCTACTGGAAGCTTTCAATCTTCTATTTTGGGAAACAACTTGTTTTTTATTCCTGTTACGGAGTTAAGATTTACAGTGAGAAATTAAATTTTCTTGTTAACACAAATTTGGGAGATGTTGAAACAGAAGATGTCTGAAATGTAATGCAGAAAGGCCACAACGAACTTAAAAACCTAACATCAGTAAAAAAAATATTGTCATGCCTAAGGCATCTATTGATTGATTGATACTCTAAAGAGTGATATTTAATGTGCTTGATGCATACTTATCATGTTCACATTTACATCATTTACTTAAATGTCTAAAATGTTTTTGAGTTATAGTCAACTACAGCTGGGTTATGTACTAGTGCTGATGTGAATGCTGCCCTATGCAGCAATATTCTTGACATTCAAAGTTGAGGGGAAAATAGAGAGCAAATGTGTGCACCTGTCTTTCTGTGAGTGTTATGTTTGATGGACAGTAACACTTATTAGCACACCTACCTGACACTCAGCGTTGCAGTGAATGAATGGGCTTTCTCTTTGCCCTACTCCAAAAACCTTGATGGAAGATGCAATCAAGAAAATACAGATGGATTTCATAGCAGTAAACATCTCTTCTGGTGGCTTTCCTGGCACTTTTCTAGGCAACAGGTTAAGGTTTATGAACTCTATCAGCAACATGTTTTTCTTGATGATGCCATTCAATTGGAAGTTACTTTGCACATTTATGGCTCACCAATGATATATTCCTCTGCATATCTGCAAAGTTACCTCTAGCTTTCCAGAATTAACAGGCTATGGGTATTATTCTACTTCTCTTTTATGAAATCAGATTTGCATAAGAATCGTGAGCAGATATATTTATTTTTTGAAAATATTATATGATATGCATATTATCTGAAATAGGTGATAAAACATCATCATTCTTCTACATTTTCATTGCTATAAAGTCAAGTCTATTCATTCTATAAAGTGAAAATACAATTTTTGGAGTTGTGCCTCTACCTAATTATGGTTCTAAAAGGTACTGCAGACTAGGCACACAGCTGAATTACTTAAGAGGATGGGGAAGTTGGTCATGGGGGAAGTATCTACACACAAATCTAATACAAAGCTACTGTTGTTGGAGACAGAATACAGGGCTGAGTGAAACTTTTGTTTGCCTCATTCTTATGCTATTATATTGTCATCAACTATGCTTTCATCTAATTTTAAAAGCATTATTTCAGAAAACTTCTGCTATAAATTTTTGCATGTCTTTGGATACAATACCAATTTACTAGTGAGTATAGAGCAATATGCCTCCCAAATCCACTGGCTACTAAGAAGGCTGATCAAGCAATGAATCTTATGAATAAAGCCTGTTTAGTTTGAAATGCATGGGCTGCCAGGTTACCCCACCAAAGACAAGAAAATGAAATAAGTTTGAGTCACTCTCACATTTCATTGTATTTTAAATTTTTCATCGAAACTATTTTTATTGCGTACTTCAATGAACCTGAATCCTAAAATTTTCCATCACTCACCTCAAGAAAAGAATATGGAAAAAAATTGATATACATGGTACTTTTTTTCCTGTTTCAGAGGAGATAGACCTTTTGTATTGTGCATTTTTAAATCTTCTTGAGAACATGTGAGCTAAAAAAAAAAAAAGCAGAAGATTCAAGCAGATATAACTGACGCTGAAACTCACAAATAGTTTTGAAATCTTAATGCAATTAAATCTCACTCAAAATCAATTTTCATTACCAATCCAGAGGTCTGTTGCATTTTTCAAAATGGTACCTTGAGGCTCATAAACCTTTTTATATTCCTGAGCCTAGCTTAGAGTTTTCTTTTTTGCTTGGACATGTGTTTACCTTTGAAATATTAAAGAAAGAAGGCCTATCAACCCCTGCTCTCAAATATTTTAATAGTTTTATCTTTATTCTGTCATTTGGGAATAGGAAAATAAATATCATTTAACATCCTACCGATGCTCGCAACTGTTGTAAAGCACTAGAAGGAAAGAAGCAGCATTTCAGGACTACATACCATGTTGAAATATAAGCCTAGTTAAAAGTATAGGCATGTGTTTCTTGGGTATTTGCTATAATATATGTGAGTGTGTATGTGTATGCATGAGAAAAATAAGAGCAAAGGGAATTTGTAATCTGAAAATAGTTTAATAATCAGAAACTTATTGTCAGTATTTAGGAATAACTTCATATATAAATTTTTCCATGATCAACTTTTCATATCTTCTAAAAAACTATTATTAATAATAATTGATATGATAACATTTACTTCCTTTATTTCCAAATAATTTTATAACACCATGTCCAACCCTTCCTACTGATGCGTAGTTTTTGACAAAACCAAGATGGCAATAAAAGTGTGATTACATAGCTAAATTCCTTGTCTCTAGCACCCAAACAACATACTTTATAATGACTGACTGCTTCACTGGTATCTTTTTGAGGAATGCAAGTAGAACTCTGTGGTTCAGAAGAAAATCTTTGCCATAGAAAAACACATAATCTGATTTACTGAAGAAATGTATAGAAAAAAAGAAGACATTGTAACTTCTCAAAGGCATATATATATATGCATTTTACACATATGAGATATCAGATGCTTTCAGTAACAAAAACGGGATTGAGTGGATAGTGTGAGCAAAACAACCTAAAACTACATTATTGTACGTTTGTCATCAGCACCATCTACTTTAATCCTAGGTGTTCATTAATGTGGCAGCAGACCATCCAGCCTGTTATAGCTGCTGTGAAGAGGGTACAGTGTCTGATACAATTAATTACGTCTCTTCCATTTTCCCTCATCCTCACAGCAAAAAGACTAATGATGTCCTGCTTTCCAGACTTATCATCTACGGTTTTGTCAGTGATCGATTGCATCTAAGTGCTATTATCAAATAGCACAAGAATGAATAGCAACTTAATTGCAGAGTGATCTTATCCAAAAGTTATGCATTTGTTAAAAGGTGGGGGTAGATATGCCTTTTGAGACCTGGCTCATTAATTACAAGAAGACCCTAATAAACAAAGGTGCAAAGTCTGCATTAGTTATTCAGACAGGAATGAAAGTTTGAGAACACAACAAACAGAGACTGTTTCTCCATACCAATGAGCTAATGTGAGGATCAGAATCTTGTTTAATGGGAAAATTTATATTGTGGAAGTATTAGTCTTTTTAATAAAAGCAAGCTCTTCAGACTCTTGCTTCTAAGGGATGTACAAATTGCCTGTTTAAAATATCAAGCTAAAATATATTATTAAAGGTCTCACCTAAATCTAATTGTTTACATGTTATACAGCCAATATTAAATCTTAACTTTTCAATTTCTTTTTTCAATGGTCATCCAAATTTCCAATTCTTTAATTTCCCACGGACTCATCTTGAATAGACTTCTCAAATGGAGTTTTGTGTTTTCATAAAGCAGACACAATAATTCCTGCTTTCCTAGTAAAACAGTTCTTGGTATCAGATAGGAAGGTAGGACATGAATGAAAGATGATTTTTTGCCTTTCATTACCTTGTTAATATAAAAGTGGATAGAGAATGCATCCGATGACAGTTTTAAAATACTGGTTTTAGAAGTTTTTCTGTATTCTTAAACATTAGTCATACTAACTTTTAAGTATTACACACAGTTTCTGTGATATTGCAGTAGAATATTGTGATGAAGCTAGAATATGAGAGGTAAGAACTCTCTAGGAAATATTAACATTTAAATCAGAATTCTTAGCCAAATGCTACAGAATCATCGGTATTATTGTCATAATAAACAGTCAAAATTATGGAATCTGACAACCAGAATATACTCAGTTTAATGATATAATTATTCATTCAAATGCCTTTCATTTATTTATTTTAAATTGCTCTATTTTGGATTAAAAATAGACAAGATTCTCATGAACAGAATTAAATTGTATCCCAGTTTTTAAGTGTTTCTATAGTTTAAAATGGAACTCAATTAGCTATGAGCAAGCAAAAAGAAATCCTATTTTGTGGCATGATAGTTTAAGACTCAAACAGTAGGAAACAAATGGAATGACAAAAAAACCCACCAAAACCAAAACCACCCCAAAACCAACACCCCAGCAGTTGCAAAATAATATTCCTTAAAGCTCACTTAATTCTAATCTAATTAAAGTCAATAATTACTTAGCTCTTGAGAATCCTTTAAGTTGAGAATTGTGTTCAGAGGATTTTGATGTAAGTTTTCCAGTACATAAGAGCTGAATGTTAGACCAGAAATACTGTGGCCAGTTTACTAAATCTGGGCCTTCATGACTGCCCATTTTTTATTTGATGATGATATAAAATTCAAGATTGCCTCTGACTCTCCCTTCTGCATATCTTTTCTTTAAAGGAAATGGGTAAGAGCACTACAGAGTCCCAGGTAATGCCATACCGACCACTGCAACCCTGAGACTACCTAACATCTTTTCATCTTTCAGTGACAGCAGTAGGAGCCCACAGACTTTGCCTTCTGCTGAGAGTTTAAAAGCACTTCTTCACAGCAGTGCTTTCTCCTTATCACACTAATTTCTAAGGGACAACGTCAGTCCCCCCCCCCCAGAGGAAAAAAAAATGCTCAGCCATTGCAAGAGTAAAAGTTTCAGAATGCAAGAAGGACTTCATTGTTTCAGAATCAGAAGACTGTGACTCCCAGCACTTCAGTCCCTCTGAATCTTCTCAGGATAAACACAGAACCACACAAGAAAGAGATAAAGATTTGACCAAAGATCAGGAAAAGAAGCTTCAGACATCTTCAAACAATCTTTCTGACTCTGCACAAGCTCAGGCCTATCCTAGTACATAAGATGTCCCTGAGACATCACCATTAGAACTGTTAGAAATATTAGAACATTATCTGAAACACTTTCTGTAGTCCAGGAGACTTATCCATAATGGCTGCAGCAAGAGCCATCTTTTCTTGTTACATCATACCTATTTAAAAGATGATTCTCACTACATTTTTCTACCTTTCACGAAGAATATCAAGCTCTAGAAATTGTGCTTCCGTTTTTATCCATAAATCATAATTATCTCCTGCTAGAGGGTCCTTTCTACTGCAGTTTCAAAACTAATTTTTCTGTCCTCCTCCACCCAATGTGAAAGAACCTTCTCATGATCTCAAAGTCAGATCAATCCACACTTAATACTTTTTCACACATTTAGTATGTTAAAAAGTACCGCACATGTTACTGATCTTTAACATTCCCAAGGTGGTTCCAATATTGCTTCTACATATCATTTGTCTAAATGGTGTTGCAAACTTTCATTTTTAAAAACAAACAAAGAAAATTTGAGGAATTTGTCTAGTGTTTAAATTATTTTGAAAAAAAAGGCCATATAATAAGGAGAGATAAGTTCAGGATTTGACTTACAGACCTGAAATGCTGTGGTTCGGATTTCTTTTAAAATCTATCCTTTATTATAGGCTTAGATCATCAAAGCAACTACAATATTACCAACATACTGAAAAATTCATTCTGAAGACCTTCAGGCATTAAAAACATGTTTCAAATTTATACAATCGTAGAATAGAATCATAGAATAGTCAGGGTTCGAAAGGACCTTAAGATCATCTAGTTCCAACCCCCCTGACATGGGCAGGGACACCTCACACTAAACCATGCCACCCAAGGCTCTGTCCAACCTGGCCTTGAAAACCACCAGGGATGGGGCATTCACAGCTTCACTGGGCAACCCATTCCAGTGCCTCACCACCCTTACAGGAAAGAACTTCTTCCTCACATCCAATCTAATCTTGCCCCATTCAAGTTTGAACCTGTTTTAACCCATTACCTTTTGTCTTGTCACTACATTCGTTAATGAAGAGTCTCTCCGCAGCATCCCTATAGTCCCCCTTCAGATATTGGAAGGCTCCTATGAGGTCTCACGCAATCTTCTCTTCCCCAGAATGAACACCCCCAACTTTCTCAGCCTGCCTTCATACGGGAGGTGCTCCAGTCCCCTGATCAACTTCCCGGGCCTCCTCTGGGCTTGCTCCAACAGTTCCATGCCCTTTTTATGTTAAGGACACCAGAACTGCACACAGTACTCTCACAAGAGCAGAGTAGAGGGGCAGGATCACCTCCTTAGACTTGCTGGTCACACTCCTTTCGATGCAGCCCAGGATACAATTGGCTTTCTGGGCTGCGAGCACATGTTCATTTTTCGACGACCAACACCCCTCAGTCCTTCTCCACATGACTGCTCTGAATCTCTTCTCTGCCCAACCTGTATGTGTGCCTGGGATTGCTCCGACCCAGGTGCAGGACCTTGCACTTGTCATGGTTAAACTCCATCAGGTTGGCATCAGCTCACGTCACAAGCATGTCAAGGTCCCTCTGGATGGCATTCCTTCTGTCCAGCCCATTAACCGAACCACCCAGCTTGGTGTCATTGGCAAACTTACTGAGGGCGCACTCAATCCCACAGTCCATGTTACCAACAAAGATGTTAAACAAGACCAGTCCCAGCACTGATTCCTGAGGACACCACTCGTTACTGACCTCGAGCTGGACATTGAGCACAACTCTTTGCGTGTGGCCATCCAGAAAGTTCTTTATCCACCGAGTGGTCCACCTATCAAATTGATGTCTCTCCAATTTAGAGACAAGGATGTCATGTGAGGCAGCGTCAATTGCTTTGTACATGTCCAGGTAGATGACATCAACTGCTCTACCCCGTCTATCAGTTCCATAGCCGCATCATAGAAGGTCACCAAATTGGTCAGGCAGGATTTGCCCTTAGTGAAGCCATGCTGGCTGTCATCAAGCATCTTGTTGCTTTTCGTGTGCATCAGAATGCCTTTATATTCATAGTGATCTATTCTCAGCATATGGTAAGTCCTGAAAAACTCAAGTTTAGTTGATATTGCTGAAAAGAACATAAGGAACTAGTCATAATCCCTCATCTGCTGTGGTTCTTTGAACCAGTAAATAGTCATACTAAGACACTGAGTAATCATTCAATTATTAGCTCAGAACCTTTACTCTTTTGCATCATAAAGACATTTAGCAACAAAATGAACCGAGTTTTGTAATGATTTCTCCTTAGTAAAATAATGTAGCATTTTCTTTGGTTTTGTTGTTGGTTTTTTTTTGTAAGGAAGGCCATTATTTGGTAAATCTTTTTTTTTTGTTGGAGTTCACTATTACATTTTTTTTTAAGTAAAATTATCCTTTTAAAGTGAAAAAAGAGGTAGTAAGTTTTTTTTTTTTTTTATTCTGTTTACTTCTATTTCAGTAGGTAATGGAAATATTTTTGCTGTATTTTATTACCTAGAAACAAAAAAAAATCTATTAAATTGTTTATAAGTCTTTAAAGGAGGGAAAAAAATGTCTTACCAGAGTGTTACCTGGAAAATTGTTCTTTTTCTCATCAGTTCCTGTGTTACTACATGAGTTTTACAATTTAAGTATAAGTATTGAAGAGCAGTGGGTGTTTGCTAAACAAGATAGTCTACATTATTAAGGTCTGTAGTAGTCACCACTAAACGCTATAACATGATCAGATAAATCAACACCGAGCTATTTTCACAGTAACTTTATACAACAGTTGCACAATAAAATTTTTATCTCCTGACTCGGATACTTGTTTTAGAGCAGTTATTCAATAAGTTTACCAACATGTTCAGTCTTTTGGGTCAAGAAAACAAGGTTCTTTCTCAGCAAGGTGAAAACCAAACACTGCTTTCATATTGCCATGTATCTATTGCATATAAACAGTGATTTGCATCAATATGATGTCCAGAATTCAAAATTATGGCCTTTTCTGTCATTCAGCTTTATCCATTTGTATGTATCTCACATGGTCTCCTTCTGATTTCAGGTTCTTTGTGGTGCTGACTAGGCACTGCTTGTCTGTGGCCCCAGGAGAAAATTCTGAATTGTCACAGACCTTCTTTACAGTGTTACGAGCATTTTACATCTTGTTCTAACTTTAGAGGAAATGGTAAAGTCACCTATCACTTCAGACTGATAAATCCCTGTCAGTTATCAGTGTTTATGCAATGGCTAAATTCACTGTTCTCACACCAAGTACTCATGGCTGATGAAATAAATCACAGACTACAGAAAGCCAGGAGAAAGCACATAAATTGGCAGCACAAATTATTCTCTCTCTCTCTCTCTGCCTTTTTCTGCATGATAACCAAACTATAACTATCAATAATTGCCACATTAGAGTGGTCAGTTAATTTCAGATATATTGAAGTCTCATACCAACACTTAAACATCTTCAGATAACAGAAGTGAAAGTCCTGCAATTAGCAGTAAGGCACGTAGAGAAGCAATGATAGCTAAAGTGTAGCTGAGGGAGGCTGACCATTATCTAGTTAAATTTTCTGATGTAATGGATAGCTTAGGAACATTTATTAATGAAGTTAGCATAAAGGATAGCAAATTCTTCTATGGTTGAAAAACAAATGGTTAAAGATTGCTGGAAGTCTAACATGTAAGTAGTAGAATTTTTATTTATGCATACCTGCGTATGAACATGACAGGACAAATAAAGTACAGAAGCCAAATGTATGGTGTCATAGCCAAGCCATTTTTGAAACAGTTGCAACTGGCTAACTGAAGAAAATTGTTGAACTGCCATTAGATACAAATCTGGAATACAAAGCAGATAAGTACTGCATTATAATTATCGATGAATACCAAAGATGTTTCATCCCTTGTTCATCTCGCTTTTGATTTTCTGTCATACCCTGAGGTCTGTTTATTTCAACAGAAGTTTTTCTAATTTGACAGAGTTTTTTGTCAACTGGCCAAAAAAAAAAAGATAATGAAATCATGCCTACATAATTTTATTTCTGCAAATGTTGCCCTTTACAGTTCCTACATTGTTAGTAGGACTATAATTCATGCTACCTTGACAGCATGATGACTATCTGTCATTAAACCAAAAATTTTGATGCTGTTGAACTTTGCAGTGAAAAAATTCAAAAGTTTGTGGTTTGGTTTTTTTGTTTCTTTTTTTTTTAACTCTACCAAACATTTATTTTCCATAACATCAAATTACATTATTTTAATGATAACTTTGAAGACAAAGTCCACATAATAGCAGTTCAATTTGAGACTAATACCTGGCACTAAAATTTATTCAATTTTTTAAGCTTAGCTAAAGTGTAAACAAGAAAAATATGATATTTTAATAGGAATTTTCAGGAATCATTAGTGGCAGATAGTATTGCCAACTGAAACAGTTCCCAGTTTCCACACTAGATTACTAGACATCCAGATTGTCACTTGAGCATAAATTCACATGCTAGTTTAAATTGGTAAATGTATTCATCCAAAGAACCGAAGTTCTATTTCTCATGAATTTTATTTTCCAGAGTTCATTTGGAATTAATAAACGAAATTTTACTTCACTTCATCTTTTTACATACTTATGACAATATATTTACAGGGTATCAATAGGTAGAAGCCTGTAACGACTTGCAATAACTAAATGTCTTGACTTCTCTCTTCATGTTTCAATAATAAGGAAAACATTTGATAATGGGGGCTAAATACCACACGTTTATGACCTAAATTACTTCATATAAAACTGAAAAATATTATCATGCCTATGCTGAAGGACTTTGATCTGTAGAGGTGCCACAGAACATATTGATAAACTCACATTTTACATTTTTTTCTGATCAAATATGACCATCGTATGTAAACTGTGAGGCTCTTAATAGCACAAAGTGTGATTATCTCCAAGTAAAAAATCGCTAAACATTAGCACTTATGACAAAATACTCTATCATTTTAAAATCTCTACTGAATTTAAAACAACTGATCAATCTGAGATTAGTTACTGACTAACATGGAAATAAAATCTTGAAAACATGTAATAGGACAAATTATCTTTTGAGTCTACCTGCAGCTACAACATACATCATAAGACCCACAAAAATATCTGTATTTTTTCCAAAATAATTCCCTATACATATTTAACTATAAAATTATTCATTAGTGACAAGAAAATAAAATTCAGTTTCATATTTTCATCTTCTGCTGCAAACTATGAGAACAATGTGAAGTGAAAGTATCATTATGTTTCATTTAATACATGATTGTAAAATTATGATTTCTAATGATGCCTTTTTTTCTACCACATTCTAAGATATTCAATAAGGATGAAAATTCCCTTACTGAAAATCAGATAAAGTATGTTTTCTTTTCTTTTCTGTTTACAATGAAAGATAATGATGCATATCCCGCCTCCCAGTGTTTGTCGCACAAACACTTCCATCCTAATTTACAACAAATCTTCAAGCCTCATCCCCATTTTACACTGAATCTTCCAGTACAGAACAAAAAAAAAAGATGTAAACAACTTCTTCATTACTGGGAAAGACAATTTCCCATTTAATGTAAACAAAAGTGATGTTGTGTATTCATATGTGGAATCATATATGAGGCATAAATGAAAATATATTAGAGAAAAATGGAAATTATTAATATGCTTATCTTCCAAACATATGTGCAAACAAGTATTTTTCAGAACAACTAAAACATTCATATTGCTAAAACTAATATTCAAAATAAAAAGAGAAGATGGAGGAGACTGATGCTTATGAGTTACATTTACCACAAGTGAACTTTAGGGCAGACTGTTTTCCCATTATCTGTTTGCCCATTGAAGCAGCTCATGCTGACACTTCTAAAGAGACACAGTTCTCTGTACCCTGACAGCTTGTGACAATGGTTGGACAACTCTACACTGTTTTCCTAAACCATTAGGTAGTCAAAATACTAGAAATGGATCAGTACTTTTTTGTGCAGAAATGTAACAATGCAAATCGAAATGCCCTCTGGAATGGAGTGTCCAAGAGTTCTTACATAACCCAGAGTCAGATGTATCTTGGGGGAAAAAAAAAAAAAAAAGAATGAGAAAAACAAACAAACAGACAAACAAGCCTCTCTTAGCAGGCAAAGACTGAGCTTTAATGTTTAAAGTTCTAAAACAAAAAAATTGAGAGGCTTTGTATAAAAAACCCATGAAGGTTCTGTGTAAATGCTTTTCTTGCTAAGCATTTGTGATGGCTTATGAGCCTGGCTAATTAAACTCTACATGTTTAACAAGTTCTGGAGGTCTTTTTTTTGGTGAGATTCTTTTGAGTTTTAGGGTTTTTTGTAGTCATATCTTTTAACTGTAAATTAGCCAATGTAGTAACATTATTCTCTAGAGTTTATTTAGTCCGGGAAAAACAAAATCCTTCTTTCCCATCCTATCATCCTTGTCCTGAAGTTCAAGCAATAGAAAATAACACCTGAAATCCAAGAACAACAAAATCTCTGATTATGTAGTTTTAAAGAGTATAATTTTTTTAGAAAAGGCAGCACTATAAGTAAAAGTTAAAGCACAGCAATCAACAGTTAAACTTTGCATTCTTTTTTTTAATTTGTCCAAATATTTCATTAGCTATAACAAAGGGATTTGCTTTCCAAAATGGGCATTTACATTGCAACTACATATGAAGTCTGTGATAATATCCAGAACAGCCTATTTCAGAAGATACCAGGAAAGACTGATGAGTTTTATATGTATAAAATATCATGAATGTACATAAAAGCTTTATCATGTATCTTGTTTAGTGTATTTATCTAAAAAAAAATAAAAATAACTCAGGTATGCAAAAACAAATTCTATCTTGTTTTGTCACTGTTGTCAGAAGTAGAACAAAGTGACAAATAGGTGATACAGAGGACTAACAGTGATGCAATTAGATTTAATACAGAAGATATACATATATAACATGGAAATCAATGAAAGGAATTATAGATCTCTGTGGCAGAAATAAAACTTATCAAGACTGATGCCTGCAGGTTGTCATACCAGAGTCCTCTGGACTGCAGTAACAGGGAAGTGCTTTCTCCCTTTGGGTTTATGCCCAGTAGCCTGGGATTGTGACAGGATCCTGGGATGGTCAGAGCTTTGAGGAGGCTTTGCCAGATGTCTCCCCACAGAACACCATAAGGGTTTGAAATGAGGAAAACTAGGTTTATTAGGGTAAGAATGAGAGTCACATAGAAAAATCTCAAAGCAAGTAGGTGAAGCAAACCAGAAAATAATAATAATTTAAAATGCCTTATAGTCTATAAGGGCAGTTATTTTCCTCACACCCCACTCTGGCTCCAGGGTGTTCCCTTAGCCTGGAGCCCTTCCTGTCTGCTGGCTTCTTGTGCCAAAATGTTTCTCTGTCTCTGTGGCAGCACCCAAGGAAGCTCCATCAGGGAAGGAGCAATCTCTCCTTTCCTCCACAGGGTCCATCTGAGCTGCCTGGTCCTTACAATGAGCATATAGTTATCAGGAACAAAGAAGCTGGTAACCAAATATGGTTAATTTTTAGGTCTGTTATCATTATCGCTTGGGACTGTTAACGCACAGGTAAAGGACAACTAGATACAAATTCAAGATAAATCGTTAATACTAAGGAATTTAATATAATATGCCATCCTTTATTTAAAAAAGAGACTTTAATTGCTTTTAGCAACTGACACATTTTTTTACTGAAGTAGTAAATTTGACAGTAAATTATTCAGGCATGGTGCTGGATTTCTTTGCTTGCATGTGTGTTTAAAATTCATATTAGGAAAAGAAATTACATGATTCATGTAAATAGGTTTATTTGTAGAAAAATTCTTCCTGACTCTCTGTGTTGGCATTGATTTGAAATTGCTGCTTGCAAAGGAAATAAATTATGTACCATAGATAACTTATCAAATCATATCCTATAAATATTACCAAGCAGCCTTGTTACAAACTGATAAATCAATAAAGGATTTTCAAAGAAAAAATAGAATCTCTTTACTTATGGAAAAGAAACTAGTGAATAAAACATAAAATAAGATATCAATCCCCAAATTTTTCTTCTTCAACAAGCAGAAATTTGATTATATCTGAGATGCAAAAAAAACACCTAAAGCTGCCTTTTAAAAATAAATAATACATTTAAATTATAACAATGTTTATATTAATAAGCAGTAGAAAATATCAAAACCTAAAGATGCCTCATTAAACATTTCACTTCTTAAACCATAAATAATATATTAGTATGAAACAAAAAGGGGAAAAAAAAGATAAAACTTCTGGTTGCATTGCACCTGCTGCCTATAATCTGGGAACATTCTAAACTCTCTAGGACTGACTGTCTTGCTCATAATAATTCTGATTTATAATAAAAATAAGTCATCTAAAGTCGGAGAAAGTGTGGAAGGTTAAAGTACCTCCATATTTACCCAACATTTGACTAGACCTTCTAGTGAAGATTTGATAACAAGCAAAAATAAGCTTCCCCATGGTATTTTATTTCCCGTCATAACAGCAAAAGGAACTGAAAGCTGAAAGCAAGCCAAAGTGAAGAAATAATATAAAACAATAAATACAGACTTAAATATTTTTCATGTTTTCTTTGTTTTGAGCAAAGTTTTTTTAATGTAAAACTAGATAATAAGATTGTTGTTTGACCTTTTGATGTGAATCAAGAGGGTACCTATAAGAAGAACCCTTCTGTATAAGAACAAAGATTTAACTTTGTTAATCAAAACATACAGTCTATGATTTTATGATTCTATGATTTAGCAATACTGTGTGAACTGGAACAATCTTTTTTAGATAATTTTTCAACTGACTTATAGTACTGAAATACTTCTCTGGGAAATTGTGCCAATACAGCAGATACCTTAAGGCTGTCAGGATTCATTCATGCTCCCTGATATCTCACTGCATGCCAAAATATGTCTGTAATTGTACCCCATCATAGGACTATAGCTATTCTGTGCCACCCCTAACCACTTGTGGTGGCATCTTTGCTTTTGACCTATGCAGATAAAATGAGAAACCACTGCATTAAACATGGTGAGATCAAGAGAAGTATTTAAGGAGTAACATACCTGGTAAGGTGTCCTGGCTCATGGATTTACCATGCCTTTTGGTATTATCCATCTGTTACTTATTTACATAAACCCCACACTTAATTTATACTTGATCCCTTCAGTTTTCTTTTTCTGTGATTTAGGTGTGCTTCGTGAAGAATGGAATCTTTTCTGACAGCAGAGGTTCTGCATTTATCTGTATACCCAATATTTCCTGGTAACTAAATGACTCCCAGCTGATTTGCCAGTGCTGGGCTCAGGAGCAAAATTTGTTTATTTATATTTCCTTTATGTTTATGTCTTATCCTAGAGATGTTGTATAACTAAGGAACATTTTTATTTTTGACTAACTTAACAAAATTACTACAGATTCCAAACAGCAACATATACCCGCAACACCATGTTCAAACAAGTATCTTTCAGCTGTCACAACAACAATATTATGGCATGACCAATCACCAAAAACCTACAATGGAAGAAGGCTCAGAGAAGATGGACACAGACAATGTGCTTGTGATACTCAGGGAAGAGTACAGGGAGTGACCACAGCTGTTGTAAAGAAAGCTGTACTTAGCTGAAAAGAGACCAGAGGGTAGACTTTCTTTTAGATAAACAGTTGAGCTGATTAACTGTGTAAATGGCTTACCTGCAAGGTGTGAAAGTCTTTCTGATTCATTCAGACTGGCATAGGAGAAGTGCTCAAACTAACAGAGTACAACAACTGAGCAACCAACAGAAAAAACTTTGAAAACAGCAATGGGCTTGAGCTGGCTTGAGCCCATGTACTCCTTCCCAGTAGCTGAGGGTGCCCAGTATCATGACAGTGAGTGTATAGGGACTAATGATGGGAATCGTGTTTGTAATGTGGTCCAACCGTATATTGCAATTGATATCTTGTGCTTGCATTGTGACTTCAGTACATGGCTGCATATTCTTCTAAATAAAAATCCCATTTAACATCCAGTATCTTTAAATAAGTAAATTTTGTATCAAAACCTTAGACCTTCCTCATCTAGATCATCTAAAACAGCCTAGTCAGAGAGTACTAGATTCTGACACAGGGGTGAAATAGCTGACAGATTTGTTAGCTGCAGAGTAAGATACCTAATTACAGGAATGATCTTCTCCTGAGGTGGTTGAGAATTTGCTTTGAAAAGATCATAAGATGCACTTGGTTGACAATTAGTAGCACGATATTCTCAATGATCTCCTGGCAAAACTCCCTGTATGAGGAACTCAGCTTTAAAGTTCTGGATTCTGCTATGCCCCATCAGCTTAGATTAAACTGTATCTTCATTTCCATTTCTCAGTTTCACATTTTCCTAAAAACTATTGGCCTGATCTTGCTCATCTTCTTTATCTTCTTTTTGCCAGAATTCACAGTTGCATATCTGCAATTATTGTTAATGTTTATAAAAAGTTGGTGGTTTTTTTTGTTCTGATCTTGGTTTGGTTTGGGTTTTTTCTTTTAAAGATTTTATATATGATTAATTTTTACATTCTCAGAATAGTGATTCTCCTAGCTGAGACCCACTTTTTGAATCAACAACAGTAAAAATGATTTTACAGAATTTGATGTTGAAGAATCTGGCTCAATTTCCTATCCACAAGGAGTATTAATGTCTTGGCAGCAGTGACTAGGCCAGCTTTGCATCTCGGAGCCAATACATTGTTACTCAGCGATAATCACACTGAGCCAGAATCTCTGCCTTGCCGGTTAGAAAACGCAGTACAGAGGCGAGGTGGACAGTGCCCAAAAATGCCACCTGTTGGATTCACTATTTTTTGGCTGTTCTACAAACTCTACCTAATACAAACTGAAACACACCGGCTGATCCCTCCAGTGCCATTGTTCTAATGTGATATATTTCCACTTCAGGGAACAGGACAAGACTCTAGGTACATCTGTGGCAGCTTTGCTCTGTCTTTCAATGAGGCAAATTCTGTGGAAAGGAGCAGATTACACATATTATATTATGGAGTTATAAGATATCAAAGATTTTTAGGCTTTTCAAGATATTGGAGGGTTTATTCCCACTCCCACCTCTTAAGATTCCAAAATACCAGAAGCCTGTTATTTATAGTGAAAAGGCAATTTAAGGTAATAAAGACTGATTAGTTCATTTTATTAAAAAGATTTATTTTTTTTTCCTGAGAAAATTCTTCTTTATTCTTAGAAATTAGTCTGGAACCCACCTGATTGTACATGGTACACAGAGGTATGACTATTATGACCTGGTTTAGTTCCTTTTCGTCTGTTGATGAACACAGATTATTTGTGGTTGCAATATTCATAACTTAACTGAAAAAAAAAAAAGAGACATACGAATGATCAACACAAGATCACTTAAAATAAGCCAACAGCTAATCTATCTGCGAGTAGCTAGAATGAAAGCAATTAATTCAAGTACAGCTATACATGCTATCAGAGCAACCTCATTTCACGAGGACATTTCTATTACCATATTACATCATCTATTCTGAAAGATGTATGAAGCAAAAAATCAGTTCACAGTAATTCCTCCAAAACTGGACCAATAATAAACCATAACAATGGTTTATAAGAATAAGGCTGTGTGGAGATACATTTTAAATATAGATTTCAGAAACCCTTTTATATGTCTTCTAAAAAAACTTCTATGTTTTATAGGTACTTTTGTGAAGCAAGTAACCCCTATGTATTAGCTCTCCATGAAGATACAGGTTTTCGGGCAACAGAACAAATGCGGATAGATAAATGATAAGCAGACTTCCCATGTTCCAGGACACATGTGCACAACAAAGTATTTTTAGTGGTCCAGAGACACCTGAAAGTGTGGTTTTCAAAGCAGAGTGAAGCAAATGCAGCTGGATTTGTAATCTAGGAACTAGACTCACGAAAAAAAAAAAAAAAAAAAACAGCCACCACCATGTCGTGGTTTAAGCCTCTCAGCCACGCAGTTTGCTCGCTCACTCCCCCCTCTTTCTTCCCCTGCTCCCAGAGGGGTGGGAAGGAGAATCGAAATAATGCAACTCCCACAGGTTGAGATAAGAACAGTTTAGTAACTGAGGTATAACACAAACTGCTACTTCTACCACCAATAGCAATAATGACAAGAGAAATATAAGGGAAAAGAATGCAATTGCTCACCACCTACACCCAGCCTGACCAAACAGTGCACCCTTCTGGGTCTCTGCCCTCCATTTTTACATCCGGGGCATGACGTGCTGTGGTATGGAATACCTCTTTGGTCAGTTTGGATCAGGTGTCCTGTCTCTGCTTCCTCCCGGCTTCCCATCCTCCCTGGCAGAGCATGAGACTCTGAAAGAGTCAGACCAGAAAGTTCTAAGCAGTACTGAAAACATCGGTGTTATCAGCGCTGTTCCTAGGCTGAAAGTCAAAACCACAGATCTGCACCAGGTACTAAGAAGGAGAAAAATGACTGCTACTGCTGAACCCAGGGCACACCACCACCGTAAGTACCTGGGAGCTGCTACTGAACCTGTCATGCTGCTGGACAGTAGTACTGTGTACTATATATTTTTAATAGCTTTCTTGGAAAACAGGCAGTTTCTACATCTACTAACCTGATTTGGGCAGAACTTGACAATGGTGATACACAGGAAAACATAATTTTGAGGCCTTTTTCCGTAAGCAATACGAGATTGTTTTACATAGACCTTAAGGTCCATGCTTTTTATTCTGCCAGTTTGGATCACATTTCATATTAACTGTAAGTTGAAGAGGTGAATATTTGGCCCTTGCCCTAGCCCTGATAATGATAAGTCGCATTTTCAGCGTGCATTCTCTGCTTGGTTTGTGTAGTATATATGATGCACACGCAGTCCCAGTGTCACTTTTCAGGGTCCTGCAGTTGATTGTGAAAGAACATACACACACACACATAGATTCTTAATAATGAGAGGGTTTTGTTGGTGTTTTTTTAAAATAAAAAATAGTTGTAATAAATAATTAAAAGACCCATCTTGATAATCTATTAAATCTTATTTATATACATACTCAAAAAATGTAAAAACCACACGATATTATCTCACAGGAGTGTTCAAAAAAATAGATGAATTCTTGTCTGTGCTTTGCAGAAACATGGAGAAGCAGTGCAAAAGGAAGGGAAGTATGCTACTTACACACAAACTACTTCGCTGCACTCCAACCAATTATATATGCTCTCCCTGTCTCTGAATATGACAGCATGTAAACAAGGCCTTTCGAATAAATGTCATTGAAGTCAGTGTCAATTACTGTTTGAAGTTAATGAGAAAAACCAGCTGATTGATTGTAATTGAGGAGATAGGAGGGACAAAGACATTCTTCTAAAAGGGCTTACATTCACACCTAGCTAGTAAAACATTAAAAGTAACAGAAGTCAGAGACAGAGAGAGGAAGGACTTGATATGAAACCAGAATGGAGAAATGTAGACTGTGGTCCACAATTTGTGGACTAAAGAAATTAGATATATCAGATAAATAATAAGTAAACAAATATTTTTCTTTCTAACAGTGAGCTAAGGTTGAAATAGAAAAATAAATAATTCGTGAAGAAGAGGATTCTAAATAATTTCAATTTTAATGACAAATTTAATTTGTTTGTGAAACAAGGGACAAAGAATCCTGTGGGCTACATCCAAGGAGCATCTAAAGTCCACAGCAACCAAACTGATGGCAACAAAAAAAAAAAAGAAAAGAAAGAAAAAAAAAAAGTGTTAGCATACCTTGGTCACTGCTGGAGGGAATCTGGTCAATGAAAAGATGCTACTAAAATGCTGTGTATGTAGAAATCTGCACTTCTTGCAGTGGGAATGGCGTTTCACATATATTTCCTCTTGAGGAAATATGCTTGACCTAATAGAGGAATATTGTAGTAACAAGACATAATTAGAAATTGGGTTGTATTTGGTATAACTGTGATTTGCTTGCAAAGCAAATTTGAAAACAAAGCATGTATTCAGGAACTCTAATGAGGATGGCAGTCTTCTCATTTAAGTACTGTAAAAGCGCATACTGGGTCATCCACCCAGAGAGCAGAATCTATATCAAGTAAATTTCATTCTTTTGTTTCCTTCTGGTTTAGGGCAAAGATTTTTCCCTGCTGTATAGAATTTGCTTCAGTTTCAAAGTTACTACTCCATAACCAGACAAAATTAGGATGTGAACAGTAACAAGTAATCTTGGTGGTTTAGTCAATAGTATGACAAAAATGCATTGTATCTAAGTCTATCTAATTGCATAATTTGTGCTCTGTATTCGAGATTATGATTATCCTTCATATATTAAAAAATTCTGCAATGATCATGTGCCTTACATGCCAAGATGCTTAGTCTCAATTAATGATTTCCATATCCCCTCTTGTTCAGTTTTAATGGGTTCTGATTTGCATAATAGTGAAGAGACTAATCTCTTAGTTTTATATTCAAAATATTATTTTGGGCAAAAAGAAAACATGCCTTATAGAGAAAGCCAAATATTTCTTGTCAATAAAAATAACTTTTAAAATCATTATGCAGATAGGTTTATATATATTCTTTTCACTGTTATTTTTGCAAAGCTATGTTACATCTTAACTTACTATGCATTTTTCATGTACATCACGAACTTTTTCTTTGTATCTTCTGCCCTTCAGGGATTTTTATCACCCAGTGTTTATATTTATCTGCAGTACACATAAAAATATATAAAAATGTATCTGGTAAGGAGGCTGAGATTCTCTAAATTCAGGTCTCTTGAAGGAGCAATTAGTAGATGAAAATATGGCAATATATTTTGCGTTCTCTCAGGACATCATGAAAAGTTGCACTGCAGCTTAAATGCAAAGCTGGTATGACCTTTAGAGCGACCTTTCTCTGGTGTTTAATAAAAAGCAACTATAGCTTGATAGAAAACAACATTAGCATACAAGTAATAATAAGCAGTATAATGAGTATTTAGTTATATAAGCTACATTAATACCTTGCAGGAAGATGCAATTTATATTAAAATTTAACGGCAGCTCTGAAAAACAATGTCATTACCACAAAAGCCAGGCACAAGGAAGCAGAAACATATTAGGGTTTATATTTGTAGTGTTGCATACTGACACACATTGAAAAGGAATATTTTACAGAACATGATGGAGGGTGACAGAAAAGTTTGCTAAGGCACCACAACTTGAGCTAATATTTAATCTATTTGTACAGATTTACTTTCTGTTGCTTCCATTTCTAATATTCTTTCCAGTCTTTTTAATTTAAATGAATACTATGGAACTGAGGGAAAAAAATCAGCACAACCCACCATATTTTTTCACTGACTACTGGAGCAGTAAGTTCTACAGCTTTAATCCTCTTCCTTCTGACTTTATAAATCTTAGAAGCAAATTATTACAAGTTCTGTATCCTGATGACAAAAGTACCTGCTTCAATGCTATATGACACCTGGTTTCAGAGCTGATTAAAGCTGACCAGTAGAGCAACCTTTCATCTTCAAGTAAAAGATTACAACAGACTTATAGATGTTCTAATATTCATTTGCTAATATTTTGGACAGAAGACAATCTGTTGATAATAGAATTTATCAAATAAGAACTAATAATATTTGTTAGAGGTGTTATAAGAAAGAAAATTTCTTCCAGCTCTCATTTTCTGAACCTATGTTACTATGTGAAGACACTGCTCCTTAAAAGCAATAGAAGCTTTTAATGGGGTTAGCAGTTGTTGAACTGTTGAGTCTGGATTATCTAAATTCTAGCAGGACAATGAGTAGAAAAACAGAAACTAGATCTTTTTAAATTTCATTAGAGACAACCTGAACCACTTACACTCCTTTGGCTTACTTCCTCCTGTATTTTTGTACCACTTGGCCCAGGACATTTTTAAGGGAAGAGTCCATCTTGCTATCAGGACAGCAATTATTCAAGGTGAAATCGTCACTGAACAGATGGAAATTCAACTCTTGTGACAGAGGGCACAGGAGCTGATTGTTTAAGATAATGGGCTTGAAAGAGCTGTCATAAATTGGACAGAAGACAGTAAAAAATTGAAAGTAAAGGGGAAATTATCCTTGTATCTATGTTGCTGTAAATCAGAAGAAAGTGATGTCATTTTGGAGAAAAATGGTGATCAACAAAAGGAAGGGGACAACAGGAAAGGCAGGAGAAAGAATTGAGAAAGAAGATGTAATCTTGTACATACATGTGAGGCAAATTTTCATGAACACAATGGCATCAGTTGTTTTCGGACTGAAAATAGATCCATCTTTTTCCAGCATAGTTGATTCTATGACTCTATGACCTTTCATCAGAAACAAACCAGGTTTAATTGCGCAATTCTTTTCCCACAGATGGCCTCTATTAATTTCATATTCATAGTTCATCTTATTTGGTACAGGGACAAAATCTACTCTGACCTGTGACTCAATCTTAAAAAGCTAGCAGGCCTAGTTGTACATTGCTGTATCTCTTCTGGACTAATATACACATTGCTCCTAGTAGGTTATTAATCATTACTTCCCCCCCCCCCCCCCCCCTAAAATCAGTCTATTCACATATGGTTAAATTTGAAAATTCTTTCTTCATTTGTTTAACTGAGTTATTTGTCTGTGCTTATTTAACTGCTTTTCTGACACACCTTTTTGCTACACCTGGTTTATGCTGGAGTCTGATAGTATGGTTTCACATAGTTGTTACTCACTGACAATACTTATTTAAGAGCTCCACTTCTGCCTCTATCTTGATTTTGGCTTTAAGCTGCCCAACCAATTTTTTTTGACTTCATCATTTGTAGGGTGGATAACGTTAACAGAAAAATAGAACAGAACAGAATAGAATATTTCAATGGGATCTACAATGACCATCTAGTCCAACTGCCTCACCAATTGATTGCTGATGAAAAGTTAAGGCTTATTATTAAGGGCATTATTCAAATGTCTCTTGAAAATTGCCAGTGTTGGGGCATTGACCACATCTATTGGATGCTTCTTCTAGCGTTTGACCACCATCTCAGTAAAGAATTGTTTCCTAATGTGAAGCTGGAACCTCCACCATGTGCTCTGCTACAAGTGTCTCCCAGGGAGAAAAGAGCAGCGCGTCCCTCTCCACTTCCCTCCTTATGAAGCTGTGGAGAGCAGTGACGATTGTACAAATACGTTTCCTTATGAAGTGGCTGTATGGGTGGAAACTTGCACTTTGTGTCAACTTACATGCCAAAAAGTGTTTCTGAGCAACTATGAGATTGATGCACACAGTTTATGAGAGATACTGACTTGTAAATAAATGTGATGACAAGCAACTGCTTTGAGTGATAATGTGTCCAGAGACAGAGATGAGAGAACCTTGTTTTCATCGGCACTATCATAAGGTTTTTTTTGCAATTTAAGATTAATTTAATCATACAGTAACTAACAAAATATTGCTGGGGAGAATCATCACTAATGCAACTGTGTGGCAGACCAGAATGCCCTATCAGCTTATCACCAGCTTATTTATATCTCATTTATTTCCTAAAAGTGGCCTTATTGCCTGTCACAGATTGCATCAGCTTTCATAATCCAACACTTGTATAACTGGAGATAGAAAATTAATTTTCCCCGGTACATAATTGCAGAATGATTTGAGAAGTTCAAACATTGCTCTAAATCTCATACACTATTCACTGCCTTTGTAGTGGTAATAGGTGGCTAGAAAGCCCATGATAATATATGAGTGATTTTAGCCACAGCAGTCTTTAATATTCTATACACACACACACAGAAAAAAAGTCGCAACGAAAGGTGTTAGTGAAAAGACTATAGTGTAAACTGGTGGCTCATTTACTGTAACACACTTTTACACTGTTTAGAGAGGAAAGTCACAGATGCACTCATTTAATTGCTGGTCATGCATTTCTGCATTGCTTCAGTCAACAATGGCATTGTCCTTTCAAGGAACTCTTTCAGAATGATTTAAAGATAGTGTCCCCATGTTGAAAATCAAATTAAAGATGAAGAAAGTGGAAACTTGCATAGAGGAGAAAATTAGCATGAGAGAAGTTGATGAATTTTTTTCTTTGCAAAATATTGAGGGTCATAGGTGTCCTGGTTTCAGCTGGTACAGGGTTAATTTTCATCCTAGTAGCTGGTGCAGTGCTGTGTTTTGGCTTTAGCCTGAGAAAAATGCTAATAACACACAGGTGTTTTAGTTATTGTTAAATAACACTCTCCCTGATCAAGGACTTTTCAGTCTCATGCTGTAATTGTGAGGAGGGGAATAGAACACTGGGGGAAAGAAGAGACAGGATACCTGGGCCAAACTAGCCAAAGGGATATTCTTTATCCCAGCGCATCATGCCCATTATATAAACAGGGGTGTTACAAGAAGGGACTGATTGCTGCTTGGGTCAGACTGGTTATCAGTCAGTGGGTGATAAGAAATTGTAGTGTACATCACTTGTATTTATTGTCTTGTTTGTTTGTTTTTCCTTTTTAATTTTATATTCTCTCTCCTTGTTATTTCCATTATTATTATTAGTAGTAGTATATTGCACAATATTTTATTATTAAACTGTTTTTATCTCAACCTGTGGGTGTTGCATTCATTCAGTTCTTTTACCCATACTACCTGGGAAGGGGGGAAGGTGTAGATGAACAAGCAGCTCCATGGTACTTGTCATCTGAGTTTAATCCATGACAGCAGAGCATAGTGGACAAGAAAATAAGCAGTTAATATTAATTATGCCTGTTATCTCCATTTGAATAGAATTCTTCACAACATATAACAATTTTATATTTTACTATGAAAAGATGCATTAAAAAGCTGTATTACAAGTGAATATTGGCTCAAACAGAAAAGAAACAGCTCACTGCCATACCATGAAAGAACGAATCTGGTTGGCTGCAGCACAACATGACCTTATTCCAGATACTTTGTTGTTAAAAGCCTTCTCCACATGGACACAATAGAGACCAGGTGTTTAAGGGGCACAGCAGCAAACTGGGGCTAGAGGAGTTACTAAGCTAATTTCTAAGCACTGAGGAAATGGCCAGTTCTTCCTAGAGAGGGCTAATGATGAGTTGTATAGGTTTTCTGTTATTTTTTTCAGCTTCAGCTAGCACTGAGTGTTTCTGTTCCTTTCTGGTTTTATTTCTTTTTCATTTAGGAGCATCAGTGTCCCTTGGAAGTTGATGTCATTGAGTCTGTTCTGAAAACACAGAAATGTCCTCTTTAAGCCTCTTCAAGATTTCTGCATGACATTATAAGTGGGTTGTCCCCAAGATCAATGTTTTCTCACCACAGACAGTCTAGACTTGCCTTCTGATAAGTTTCTCTCTTATGTTTATGCAGACTTCTTTTTTCTCTAGAAGTTACTTCCGTGCAATTTTGGCTTTTTGTTTTCAGTTTGGGTTTGTTGTTGTTGTTGTTGTTGTTTTGTTTGTGTGTCTCTTTTTTTTTTTTTTTTTTTTTTTTGGCAGCTCCTAAGCCTTTGAATAGGCCTTGAAATAATCAGTCCTAAAGCCCCAATTCACCCTACAAGGAAAAATGGTCTGAAATTTTCTTCAAAATTTTCATTACTTTCTATTTTTTATTGCTGACACTTTCACACTTTAATAAAGGGTATTCGAAGACCTTCTGTAGCAAGCAAAACTTCCCCAAGCTGATATCGGGCTGAAGTTTATCCATAATTTTACTGTCCCTATGCAAAGAATGCTTCCTTCCCCCATTTTTTTTTTTTTTTTCTTTTTTCCATAAAAGGGTGGAAATATATTTTGTAAGACACAATCTATCATGAGAAAAGTCAAAGCAACAGTTTTGTCTTTTGTGTTGGACGGTATAGGTTACTTTATTAAGAGAGTAGTGCAACAATTTCCAGCCAAGCCACTCAGAAGTAGTCTATGCTCAGCAATATCTGGTATCTTGTCCCATGCTCCATCTGTTTCTCCCTCTACTGCACTCCCAAGGTGATTGAAGCTGAAAAGTTTTACCTCCTTAATGTTAAGCCCTTCTTTTCAGCTTTAACAGGTAACAGGGCTGCACTTTATCCTGTTAAGGTATGTTAGGATTACTTAATGCACAAAATTCCTGTAAAAATGCTGCAAGGACATAACAAATTATAGTCTTTGTATAATATCACTAAATTCTGCAGTATGGTCATTGTGTGTTCACTTATAATGGTAAAATATTCAAAGAAAATAAGCTTGCAAATAATACATGTGTGAGGTAAAAAAGAGGCTGAATTTTTTGTCACTCTGTTGCTAAAATCTAGTATGTTCTTGAGGCGCAAGTCAAAGCAGATTAACCACCTTACAAGAGTAAATTTTTCATAAAATATGCGCTAGATGGAATCGCTTTATATGTACAGCAAGGGTGAAAAACATGCTTCAGATAATTATGGAAATGGAAAAATTGAACAAAGTGTGTGTGAATACATGAATGTCTACATGACAGTTTTGGGGTTTGCTTTTGGTTTTTTTAATCCTTTAGGCCCTTCCAAACTCAAAAACAATGACTAAATGAGAAGCCTTCTTATGACCTTTTGTAGATTTTAGAGATCGTTTTAGAAAATGCTTTGCATAAGTACATAATTAACTTAATGAAACAAATTTACTGTTCTTTCTCAGAGGGATGATGAAAACTCATCTCTGAGTAAGTGAAGTGTTTTAAATGCTGTTTTGTTCATAATTTCTTTATGGATTTAAGACCAATGAATAAGGCACCATGGCACAAAATAGCTATTTGTCTAACTGGCAATGTTTGAGGCTGGACATGTGCAATATTTTTATTAGGGGAAAACACATTTTAAAATTGAGAATCAGCCTTAAAATTTAATACATTTAGAGACAGAAAATCTTCTTTTTTTGGTAAATTAATGTAATCTATTCTTTCCTAATATTAAAAATATAACGTGCTTCTTTTAAGTTGGTTTGTGTCTCAGTGATAGCTGTTAGCAATAACCTAGAAATTGTCCTTAAGAATTCAGCTTGTATGTTTGTGAATCAACCTGTGACTCTTTGAAGACAAGATGCAGCTCTAGGGATACCGAACATAAACATAACCTACTTTAGGGTTCTAAATGTCCTTTCAGAATGTGTTATTTTCTGTAAATTTTGACAACTTGATAGGCAAAAAACAGAAAAGAATATATAGAGAATTTCAAGGGAAACAATTATGGGGTTTCAGATGTGTGTAGCTTATATAAAGAGATTTTCTTTTTAAAGGTTTACATAGAATGGTATTGTGCTTTCAGTAAAGGAAACTTTTGTCTAGAATATCACAAGAAAGCCAATTTTAATTATAGATAGTAAAATGTTAATTAAAAAAAATAATAATCATTGGAGCCAAACTTCTTTGAGAACAAAAGCTGGTCTGAGTGAAATAAATGCTTTAACAAAGATCAGAAAATTTCTACAATTCTTAAAATATTTTCTGCAAATATTTTAAACTGCTTAAAAAAAATTTCAGAGTTATTCAATAAGAATGTTTTAGTTTTGTTAAATCTTTTTGTTTAGTTGTCATTGAAAATATTGAAGAGGAAAAAAGTAAATTCAGGATGAAATAGAAGCAGCCATTTTAAAAAATTCAGAATTTAAAATAGTGCCCAGTCAGTTCTGATTTTAATAACAACTTAGCTAGCTATAAGTTGTATAAGATAAATAATCTGATGGTGACATTGATTTCATCATCTTATCCTTTAAATAAGATCCATCAGGTTGTTGTTTGGTTTGTTTGTTTGCTTGTTTCTATCAATTTTTAGGCTTATTTTCACTGCATTTCAGATATATTTCCCCCAGACTTACTCTTAATTCTAATTCCTGGATTTCTAGCTGTTGTTTGCAACATCTATCTTGCAGCAAAATTCCTCCTATAAAGCCTTTAAAGGCTTTTTATTATATATTCTTGTGGGTAAATACATGCATATTTAGGTAAAGAGCGTGGTCAATGGCTCAATGTCCAGCTGGAGGCCAGTAACAAGTGGTGTCCCTCAGGGATCGGTGTTGGGACCGGTCTTGTTC
>JANRGW010024756.1:0-12922 GCA_024733675.1 Psilopsiagon aymara | reverse complement strand
GGGGGGGGTGGGGATGGGAGTAGAGCCCCCCGCATCCCTGCCCTCGCCTGGGGAGGACGGTGCGTGCCGGGGGGGGCTGGTGTGTCTGTGTGTGTTTGGGTGGCTTCTTGTCTGCGGGAGGGTGCTGTCTGTGCGATGCTCAATGGAGAAGGGTTTAACTTGTTAACCTGAATCAGACGTGAGGTTGGGAGATACCGAATGGACACAGGGAGCAAATGGAGTTCGGTGTTTAAAAGAGGCACTTATTTGCCTGTGTGGTAGGTATGAAATTGTGAAATGGGGATTTTATGCAAATTAATTTTCGGTGGCATAGGGAGGGGTGGGGTTTTTCCTTTTTTTTTTTCTTCGTCTTTATTTTCATTGTGTTTTGTTCCCTGTTCTGTTTCTAAAGCGTGAAAAGAAGATGACCAGAATCAGCAAAGTAGTAGGAGGTAGACAACATTAGAGGCTTCATTGCTCAAACTGGCTGTTCAAGGAATTGCTGGGGAGAAAACAATGTGATTCATTGTTGAAGTGAATCCCTCAGATTTATTTTTGCATACTAGTTGCAGTTATTTAGATTTACTGACTTCTTATCCTGAGTTTTACCTCGAAGCATTAATGTCTGTGGAGACGGGAAGCTCCATCGTTTTTATGCAGTCAGCAGGCGACTGCCTGATGTCTGTTTACTCCTTGAGTTACGTTGACCGGCTATTGAAATCAAAGGTATTATTGTGCTTGTGCACTGATGTAGCTGAAATGAGGAGCCTCATTCACTGGTTCTTACTGTCATGATTTAGTGGAAATCCTTTCTCAGCACAAGTCTGAAGTGTCAGGATTCAAATAGTATGTCTGTTGTTAAATATGGAATTTAACCAGATAAAAATGAACACAGTGTCAAAAGAAGTAGCTGTTGGTTGTCAAAGGCTGTGTCAAATTGCCTTTTAATGTGCAGTGTGTAATATTTCTTCGTAGTTCTACTATTACCAGGCGCACATTAGGGTTTTTTTTTTGTATGCTGTTCCCTTAGAATTGAGAAATCCGTGGTGGTTAAGAGGGGTGGAAGCATTTCTATAATAATAAAAGCACTTCTGATAAATACATCTCATCTTGGTTTTAGTCTTTGAGTTTGTACCAGAAACTATGAACTGGGGTTCATTTTGGTGGCCTGGTTTGGATGAATAGCGATTTTGGAGGTTTGCGTGTTGGTTTGGAGGTCTGGAGGGAAGAGGAGGAGGTGGATGCACACAATGCCCAGGCTTAGGAGCTCATTGTTCTTTGCCGTACACGCCGCTGTGTTTGGGACTGTGCTCTCTCTCAAACACGCTATCTTTTGAGAAGTGAAAGATGGAGAATGGGAAGTGTTTTCTGTCTCTTTTTGCCTTCCCCAGAATGGCCTTTTGGTAACCTCGCAAAAAAACCCCAAAGTGAAATAGTAAATGAGAAGCTAAAGGGCGCCAAAACATTGTGTATGTTCTTTCTCCTCCCCTCCCAGTGCTGGCTCTGCTGCTTTCTCTGTCTGTGAGTGGATGTATAAAGAGAGAGGGAGCACATGAGGTGAGACTCGGAAGTACACTCTCTTGAACCCCTCTCAACTTTCTTTCATGTTCTACCTTGTCCCCCCCCCCTCCCCCCCCCAAATGAAAACCTTGGCTGGCCTGAAAGAAGAATTGCTATGCTTCAGATATGTGTATTGGCTTTGGGATGTTTGGTCTGGAGGCATGTGTGCAGGAGAGCTACTGTCAAGGGAGAGCACTTCATTCAGGCAAACGCATTGGGATGGCAAATATAAAAGGAAGTGTGCAGAGGTCTGTTTTGGTGTATATATGGTTTTCTTTCTTGATGATTTTTTAGTGTTTTTGTTTATACAGCAGCATCTAAAACAAAAAAACACCCAAACCAGTTGTAGAATCACAGTATATCTTGAGATGGAAGGGATAAAAAGGATCGAGTCCAACTCCCTGCTCCTTGCAGGATGACTACTGTAATGTGTGCTGGAGCTCTGGAAGCTACACGAGGGCTTGAGCTCTTGGGTTATTGAGAGGTGGTAAAATGTCAGCTCACTGATAACTTCAGCTAGCTGGGCAGATCGAGGTTTACAGAAGGGGGTACAAAATAACATGTGGATGTTGCGGAGAAGACGCTTTTCTGCTAGATCCTTTGGAAAATAGGCAGCAGTGGCTATTAGAGTGTAATTGTGAGGCCTCTAAACTTAGGGAATGACTCTTCAGCATACTTTAGTAAATAATTGGCAGAAATGACTTCAGTTTCTTTATCTGAACAAAACACGATGATTGCCTCTGGACTGAGGATTTGATTTATCTTTCCACCACTGGTGTAGCTTTGGTGTGGCCAGTGGTAATTTTAACGTTATTGTAGTCTATTGTCTGTATGAATGCAAAGATGTGAGTTTGCAGAGAGGTACAGTGAAATGCTTATGCTGCCTCTCTGTGGCTTCATGATTCCTGTGAATTTTTACTATAGAGTGCCAGAGAAAGGGAAAACTCCCATCTGGACAAAGCTCTTGATATCCCTATACAAAATGGGAAGCATTTATTGGGCATAAAAGGGAAGTAGAGCTGGGAGAGACAAACCTGGCTGAAACAGTAATTACATAGCTGGATTAACAAGTAGTGATTTCTTTGCATCCAGGGATTTGTTTTACCTTCATGGGGGTTTTGTATGTGCGCAACTCCATGCTGGAGTTGTGGATATAGATCCAGTGCTGCGGCAGCGAGAGGCTAATAATCCACAACATTCACGAATGTGCAGAGATATGGTGTGTGTAATTCTTAATGCTGATTGCAGCTGAGGTGAGAAAAATGGCATTCTGATGTTGCAGTCTAATAAATGACTTCTTTAATAACACTCTATTTGTAAATTTACTATCATAGCTACGAAATGCACTCTCTTTCCTAACCGTACCGAGTAGTTGTTTTGCCCATAAAGAAGTGATTTCACTTTTGGGAGCAGGAGGGAAAAAGTGTGCTATGATCATATAGAATTTTTCAAATCTGTGTTACTGGCAGTGTAATGGCACAGCAGAACCTGTGTTATCCTCTCAGCAGAGCTGTTGGTACATTAAGATTGCCTGAGGGTAGCTTTGATTTCATTACGTGCCATATTTAAGGGTGCTGTAAGCTTCGGTAATACGTTATACTCGGTGTTGTTGGCATATGAACACAGTAGTTGATTGTAGTTAATTTCTAGCTTAAAAAATAATGACAATAGGAAAACAGTTACTATGTGAGACTGAAACGAGTGAGCAACTATGTAAATTTAAAAGGGGTGGTTGGGACTGGAGTTAACTATTAAAAGAACCCCAATCCACAACTCTGGAACATTCTAATACGGAAATGGTGTCCTGGTTAGCCTGTATTTGAGGTTCAGCTATTTTTCCCTCTGGTTTTCCTTTTGAAATATATGACAGCTGTTTCAATTGCATGAAGTCTAAACAAATCATCCTGCTTGACTTAAAGGGCTGCATAGGACCTGAGTTGAGCTCAGAGTGTAAATTTCAATCAATAGGCTTAAAATAGGCATATTTCAAGAAAGACCTATCTTGTAACCAAAACAGAACAAACTCCCCTATTGATTTGGAGCCTGTTTGTTTAGTGTGCTCTTTCAGAGCTGTTTGAAATGAAGCTTGTGCTCTGCTGCTGCAAAGTTGCTTTACTGCAATAGGGGAATGGCATGTGAGATTTGTGTTGGTGATGTGGAAGGTATCCAAAGGAGGTGAGTGTGATTTAGATGCACTTTGGAAATGGTGTTTCCAGCAAGTTGTTAGGAAGAAAACCTCGCCACTTCTTAGAGTGATAGGAGGTGTTAGGGAGCAGGATCTACAACGCAGTATTGTGCTCTCTCTGTTGGTTTGCCAGCAGCATTTTACACAAGCTTTTATAATGTTGGTAGCTGTGCCCAACTGCTCTTTTCAGAGAGGCTGATGTATGAACAAAGGAGCAAACAAGATATGAATGCTGCCCGGGCTCCTGTTGATTTAAAAGTCTGCTGGGGCAAGGAATGACTCTCAATGACTGAAAACCCCCAAACTGAATGAAATATTAGCTATTTCTGTTTCAGTAGGTGTCAGGGTGTGGTTTTTGTCATTTTGTTTAATATGAGTGTGTGTTTAGTTCCCTGAGCATCCAGAATAGTACACTGACCTGGAGAAAAGGAAAACTAGCTTAGATACAATCAGTGTTCCCTCTGTGCCTCATGGGGATCATGATGGCCTTTTCTTGTGAAATCCTTAGTAATGTGTGTATGAAACGCGCTGTGTTGGAACAGGGGGTGTTTTTCTCAGTTCTAGGCATAAAGGGTTGCATTTGTATTTGGCATCTTCGTACTGTTCAAAGTGCAACTCTGAAAACGTAGATCAGTTTGGGTGTTGCATAAATTTGATAGATTAATAAGTAAATGTTTATGATTGACTTCATGAAAAAGGGGTAATTCTTTGAACACGTAGGTTGTCTTTTGTTCTTCCAACAGAACACAAATGAGAGTCTGGTTCACTTAAGATGCAAGGTAAGTGGAAGAAAATGAGTGCTCATTAATTCTGAGGTCTCAGGTAATCTGTGTGTTTAATCTCCTTGTCTATATTTAAAAAGAATATTGTTACCACAGTGTTATCAATCCCTGATACTGAGAATCAGTTCTGGCCTGTTTCAAATACCAAACAGGATTTCTGCTTATAATGTTACGTAGTCTTTTCTCATGCATGCAGGGAAGGTTGTGGTGTGTATGCTTTTTTATGACTAACTAAGCTTATACTCTAGTAGCTCTTTTGAGGAGACAAGAGCTGGTCAGCCCCGAAGTTTGCTCCCTCCATCCCCATTACCGATTAATTCCTCTTTCCCCCCGTCCTTCATAACAGTTGAATGGGCAAGTAGCATGGCTGCACCTATGGACTAACTGCCTGCCAAGCAAAGCTTAAAATGCTGGTTTCTGTCTGGCCATGCCTTAGTGGGGATGTAATTAATTAGAGAGCTTTTTCCTATCCATCTGCTGGTTTGCACAGAACTCTCAGGAATGTTGGTTATAGCAGAGATGACTGTCATGTCAGGCTTGTTTGAAATCCATTACGCACCAGAAGTTACTGGCATGAAATGAGAGGATAAGGCAACAGGGAGGGGGAGAAGGGGGAAGTGAGGTGAATTGGGGAGTTTTTCCCTTTAAGAAATGAGGTTAAAGAGAGAGAAAGGAAGTTCTGTCGTCTAGCACTAATAAATACTTGTCTGTGTGATGAGCAGCTTCTCCTTTATGTTCATCTTTTTCATATGGCCAGCTGTTTCGGGGTGGAAACAGACAAGTTCTTAGGCACTTGGCCCATCATCCTACAGTTTTTCCTTTCTTTTTTTGGAGCTGTTTGGAATCATCCATTGGCTGGTCTGGGAGCAGGCGTTTCATACAGCTGTTAGCTAAAATACATTAGAGGGACATTCTTGTTCATATATGATGCTAAAAATGAGCAGAGCCATTATGGAGCAGAATTTCTTACTAGTGAGAAATCATTGATAAAAATTCAGAGAATGAAGGTTTGGTTTGGTTTGATGTGGCTCTTGGTGTGTGTGTGTTCATCCCAGTTCTCCAACCAATGAATCTGGAGTAAGCATGATTCATTTTAGGGAAGTAAACCCTAATAGATCTCCTTTGATCTCAGATAACTTATGGAGGGTATATCTTAACTTCTTAGGCAGATGTTGTACATTAAACTTTTGATCCTAACATCAGGTTTCTGTGTATGGAATCATGATAGATGGAATGTGTGTAGGGGAATGGATGGGGGAGTCTTCCTGGGGGTGGAGAGGATTGTTCATCATGCACATCATACACATACCCTATATATGTAAGATTTATGCCTAACGTGAGGTAGGGGTGCATTAATGAGTTAGTGTTGGATAAATTGCTGTGTAACTTAAGATTAGATACACAGCAAGCATTCACTTTCAGTGACAGCATATGTGAGAGACACTGATTTTCTTCCCCTGAAGGACAGGTGACTTCAAGCAAGCCTCTTCACTTCTATCCTTGAGTAAGTGGCTCTGAGCACTTAACACAGAGTGGCTGTGACTCATGGGACCTCATCTGTGCATTTATGCCTTGAGTCAGCAGTCTGTGTAGCATTACTCATTCCATAACCAACCATAAACTGACATCTTGTCTGTTTTTTTGAGCTAGTATCTTAAATTTAAGGAGAAGATACTTGTAATGTTGGCGGTAGCAGCTCTAGTGAAGAGAGGTTTTTAAGATTCCTTGAAGTGAGAAATAGTTCAAAGCATATGTAGATGCTGGGAGAGCTAGAATGTGTAGTGAACAGTAGGGTTTTAGAGTTGGAGTTACAGCTAAAGGCGTTGAGTCAGACTTGTGATGCCAGAGATATGTCTTTCCTTTACAGCTGCTGAAATCACTATGGTCAAAGTCCTAAGACTGTTTTAAACCTGAGCATTGAGGATGACGTGGTTGCATTGCTATGTAAAGCAGTGTGGTCTGGACTTCAGTGTACTGGTGTGGTAGAACAGAGAATTAAAACAGAATATGGTGGTTTTGGTCAAAGGCTACCATTCTGGCAACCAGTTTATTTCCTGGTTTAAAGAAAAATGGCAAGTTCTGTTAGTAACTCTGTGTTATGGAATGTTAGCACAAAGCTTCTGTCCTCTAAATAGCAAAGTCATTAAATACATGCTTAAGGATTATGAATCTTCTTAAACAAGTGTGTGACAGTAATCTGCTGATACCAACAACCACAAAGGACTAGAACACATGGTGTTGTTGCTAAAATGCCACTTTATCTTCTCCTTGATTTAGGAGTCTTCATTCGCTCATGCATGGTAACATGAAAGGTGTCATAAGTCCAAGGCATTATACCCACTAGAAGTTGTGGTGCCCAAGCAATTGGGACTTTCAGGTTTGCTTTGAATTGGAAAAGAGACTTGGCATGTGGGATGGCTCTTCAGAGCAAATGCTTCATGGTGGCAGGTTGGGGACACGCATCTAATGCTTTTTTCTATACTTGTAATTGAAGAGTGGCTCTGAGCTTGGAAAGCTTTGACTTGAAGGCAGCTGCTCTTCTCTTAAATGTGTCTTCCACTGTCAAAACCAGCTTAACCTGTCTCTAGGAATTCTACCCGTGTCCCTTTATAATGCTTCTTGTTTCCCCATGCCTGTCTGCAATAGCTTTGTACTGCACCTCTTGTCCAGGTTCATCAGCTTCATGTGATCATACTTCATTATGATCTAGGGCTAAAGTATGAACTTGGAAGTATGAAAGGAATGTCAAAGTGTGGAAGGTAGAAATACCAATTCATGTTACTGAAATTGCTTAAAATTTACCGGCTTGAGGCCCAGTATCTGACTGGATTCTGCAGTGAAAGCTTTGCCTTGCTCCTTGTTCGTACTACATTTAAAATTGGGAAAGACACAGGTTCTTCAGGTGAGCAAAACAATCATGATTTAGCAATAGTTATGTGTGTCCTCTGGGTACCAGATATCTCTGTGCCAATGTGGTGCATCAAGTAGAGAAAGGAATGCAATGTCTCCATTAGAGATCTTCTAATGAGGTCAGTGCAGGAGACTTTAAACACTTAATCCTCATTTTTGCAAACTGGGAGTGAGATGCAGGAAATGTAATTTATGTCTCCAAGGTCATTCATTTTCACAAAACTTAATAGACCTGCCTCTGACTGCTCCTTAAACCACTGAATTATGCTACTTGCCTTCTAACATGAACCCTTCAGATGAGAAACTTCACCCAATGAGAAAATGAACTTAAAGGTGTCTGTACACTTGGATTTCTGTGAGTCAGGTGCCCAGCTGGTAAGTCACCAAGCAGTAACCCAACTTACCTTGAGACTGGTTTGGGCCGTGCATTCAGTCTCTGATGTATTTGAGTTGTAAGACTTTAAACTATAGGTTTACTATTATCACACACAAGTTTATTCGCTGTTACTGGGAACAGAATTGAAATGGGTTTGTTGTTAGTGCTTTCTGTGACTCAGTTTCCATGGTAGATGCTATATTCCCTGATGCTCAGTTCAGCTGAACTTAGAGCAGAAGCCATGGGAGGCTTTCAGATGGTAACAGTAGAAAAACTGTTTAAGGTGGCTCTTGTGTTGGCAGGCCAGAGCTGGGCTTTGTTTCAGAGGTTAGGTTTGAAATCAAGGGAATTGAGTGAAAAGGCAAAGATGGATAACTCGAAGCTGAATGATTGTGAAGAAACATGGATGGAGCATGGTAATGCAGGTATTGCTCCTAAGGCGAATGCGAGTAAACCAGCGGGTCCTGGGTTCAGCAGTAGCAGTCATTTTTTCTCCGTCTTAGTAGCTGGTGCAGTGCTGTGGTTTTGACTTCTGGCCTGGGAACAGTGCTGGTAACACCGATGTTTTTAGTTATTGCTCAAGTTATGGATTTAGAGCTTTTCTGTGGTAGGTGTTGGGGGGGAGGTTGCAATGTGTGCTTCTGGATGAAAGTCTGAATAATATTTGGGTTAGAGAGGGCCCGAGTTGACTGTTACCGTATGCTCTTGAAAGAGAACTTAGGCAGAAGCCAGGTTCTCTTCTGACCTGCTGGGACAGTCATGGGTGAAGTTTGAATGTCTTCATCCGAGTTTTGAGATGCTATAGGTGTGCAGGAAGTGGAAAGATAGTGAAGCACACCTTTTTATTGTACTAATTCATAGGGAGGTGCTAGAATTATCAGTGACATCTTGCTGTATCTCACATAGAATAGTTATGTTTGGAAAGGACCTTAAGCTCATCCAGTTCCAACCCCCCTGCCATGGGCAGGGACACCTCCCACTAAACCATGGCACCCAAGGCTCTGTCCAGCCTGGCCTTGTCCTTTAGCAGGTCAGTAGAAATGCGTGTGGCTTGTAATGTATTTCTTGTGCTTCTCTGCACTTACGTTTGTCTCAGTGATGCCTGTTTCCCCTGTGTAGAGTTCAGGATTCTATCTGCTGTTATTCTCCCTTTGGTGATGGATGTGTTTGAGGATATGATTCTTTTTCCATGAGTCTCAGTCACTATCATGGCTTACCTTCCAGGGCTGGCTTTGTTAGAGCTCTGTAAACAGCATATCTGCTCATTCTTCTGCTTGGAAAAAGTAATTTGATTCTTATTTCCTGCTTCTCTTCATGTTGAATAGACTTAGTCTTTTATTGTTGAATTTTATTGTCTAACTGCATGCTTCTCTTTCCGTGTCTGTAACATATGAGAAATGAAACTGCCTGCACTTGTGTTCTCATTGCATGGCCCTTCTCTCCGTGCAGGCTTGCTTCAATTAATGTTCTCTTCTCTACACTAATTATTCATCAAATAACTGCTTCCATAGCTTCTGTCCCAAAGTACAAGTTTAGTGAGATGTAGAGAGTAATTACTTTAGTGTATGTTTGCTGAGGTCTTCTGAGTCCCGATAAGTGACGCTCACGCTTTTCCTTGCTGGGACTTTTCTGAGGCCCTAATGCACAAGTTAGATATTGTTGAATAGAAACAAAGGCTGGGAAGGATTATTAATGAATGAGGCCTCTTGTTTATGACATTGTCTGAAATTAAACATGTTTCCTGTATTAAATCCCAAAGACAGTGAGTCATATATTTAATTCCTGAAGATGATAAAGGCTCATGCTGCAAAGAGACAACAGGAGAGAGTAGGAAGATTGCACGTTGTTAATTCACCATGAGAATTTAGATGCTGAGATCACAAAATCTGGATGGTGCTCTAGGCACTTCAAAAAGCACAACTTGTTGTGTGACCTTGAGCTGAGCAACTCCTTGCAGTTGTGTTTTTTCTGCGAATGGAAGCTGTGATGATACTTTATCATTGTTATCAGGAAGTTAGCTGTTCAGCAGTATGAAAATGCTAATTGTTTATATCTGTTTACTTTTTGCTAATCTGAAAGTGGGTGTTGACATAGTTACACATTACACGTTCCTCTTTGCAGTGAGCTTGAAATAGCTGGGTAATGCTTTAAAAACAACGCAGAATGTTCTCAAATCTAGGATCTTGGCCACCCCCCAATACAGAGAGAACTTGATAGCTCAAAACCATGGAAATCCGTGCTTTAGCTTTCTTATAGTTTCCTAGAGAGGACCAGTGAGCTATAAAATAATGCTGAAATATGGGGGATTTTAAACACTTTCCAGTGGCAGTTTGTGCTCAGCAGTGGGTTACAGAAACAGTGCTGAACTCATGAATCTCTTCTCCTGGTTATGAAGTTACTGCATTAAAATACCTAATTTGAGAATCTCTTTTCAGCTTCTTGTGGTTACTTGTGCCTTTTTTTTTCACCCCCTGAAAAATGAAGGTCTCTTGCTATTTTACTATGTTACTATTTCCTCCCCCTTTTGGAATGTAACAGGGAGGCAAGGTGTGCTTTAAAAGCACGGATATTGTTCTGGTGGTGTGTTTCAATGTCTGGAGGTTGATAAACTTTAGGCTGTGTATCTGCATGGAGGCCCCAGTGAGCTCTGTTCTTGTGACTATAGATCATTGCCTTCTCGTATCTTTTTGTTTAAGACATAGTTGCTCTTTACTTCAAAGTGTAACTGATGGCAACTCTCTGTTGTATCTTTGCATTTGTTATTTTGTGTGGATGTTTCATCAATAGCTATTTGATACTATTTGCTGGTATCAAAGTACATAAGCATCTTCTGGTAACAGCAGCTGTAGAAAACACTCGTTTCTTCAGTACTGCAAGGAAATTATTCTTATTGCTTTTTAAATGCCTGTTCTGTTAGCGGCCCAATTTAAGTCACATCACATTTTCTTCTGAAAGTCTGAAAATAAATGTCTAGCTTGGTATTTTCCGTGGTTCTCGGGACTGGTTTATGCTGCAGTTCTTGTCCTGAATCAAGATTGTCTTTAAGCTTTGTAGGGATTCCTGTGACTTCTTCCTCCCTTGTTTACTACTTGTACTCTTAGCAGAAAATATATGCCTTTGTGCTGTGTAATAGCAGGATGTCTCTAGGTATTACTAATGGTGAGCTCCTATACTTGGTCTCCCTCCTGCTCCTAATTGAGTAATTGCTCATTCAGAGAGCAGCTCTGAATCAATACCGGGAATACATTCCAAGTAACATTTTCTACCTCCTTAAAGTGAATGAAATTGGGATTTTGCTTTCAGGTGTACAAGGGTGAAGCTATAAATGTTGAATGAGCCTTCTAAGGTGGAAGGAGGTGGTGTCACCCATTAGTAAGCTAAGGAAAGCCAGAAGGTTATTTCCTATGTACATGTTTGCTTTTAATAAAAATGTGCTTTAGAATCTGTTCAGTAGGAACAGGATTTGAACCTCATTTAAATAAGGCTCTTTCAAAGCAGCCTGTGGGTCAGTGGGTGTGTGAAGAACACAATCTGTATTCCTCTCTAGCTTGTTTCCCTCCTGCCTCCAGGTGGGAGGAAGGGCAGGTTCCAGAGAAGAAAATAAGGCAGAAGAGATTAATCCTGGTAGTGCAGAAAATACTGCTCCTGTGATCTGAAGCTTGTTTGCAGTCCAACCAGGTCTAGTCTCTGTGTTTGTGAGCTTGTTATGTATATACGTAGTGCCTTTCTGTCTAGTCTAGAGGTGGTGAAGAGGTGGTGGCTGCAGTGAACTGGTGTCACGAGTAAAACCAAAGTATTCTTTAAGCTGTAAAATAGAACTTGACATCACGCAAACAGCTATTGTGGAGCATGTCTGGGGGGAGAGGGTTTCCTTCCTTTGTGAAAGTACTTAGGCATGTGTATGAGTGTGCATGGGTTGTTGAATGGCATTTTATTTTTCCTCTGCTAGTTTTTTAGGTCTTCCTTAGAGAAAAGGCCATGCCCAATGTGTTTATTTTCCACGCTAGGAGAGTATGGAAAGACTTAAAAGGTACCTTATAAGTACTGCTTCACTGTAGCAGCAGAGCCCTGTCTTCAATATTTGAAGTTAAGGCAAATGCTTCAGTGAAAAGAAGCATTTTAAATTTTGAAAGCAGTGGATTTCTATGCGGGAAGAACCTATTTGGGTAGCATCACTTCAGCATCCCTTTGAGACTGTTGCCTGCTTAGTTCCTTGATGTTAACAGTTCTCAGCTCATCAGTTCCCGCTTGCAGAAATAGGACTTTGGGGGCCAGTCATCCATAGCACAGTCTGACTTCTGTAGCTGTGGAAAAATGTCTTCTGTTTCAGAAGGCTGCAGATGTTAAATGTTTGTCAGGAAGAACTTGCAGAGCATGGTACGTGGCTGATGTGCTTGCCCTAGTGGCTTGCTTAGCTATGAATTTGGAGTGTAGATAAATTGGCTGTCAGGGTGGGTTGTGTTGTCTCTATAGCACAGTGCAGCTTTATGTATTTCTTTAAACTTTGGTATCAAACCAAACCTCTGCTACTGTGGGGACTTGATATCCATCTGAATTGCTTGTGTCTGTTACGATTAGTTGAGCGTATTCCTGAAAAGACCAAGGCTTTGTATAGTCTTGCTGTTTTGCTGATCCTGAGCTTGAGGAAACCCACATTCCTCTGTAGTGGTAATTCATTCAGTTGCGTCTAAAATGTTGATGCTGTCTTGTAGGAGGCAAAAATATTTGCTATGCATTTAGTTGTCAGTGAAGTGTCACAGCCAAAACATGTTTAAAGAAATCTGCATTAGATTACAAGGTTTAATTTTGCTTGCTTGTGCATGTATTTTTTTTCTCCAACACGAAATTTCTTGCTATTTTCTCAGTGTGGGAAGTGCCCAAGCAGTGCCTTTTATCACAGCGTAGTCTCATCCGAAAAGAGATTATGTGAAAACCTTACTGGTTTGGGGAATGTGCTTCTCAATAAGAAGACGGTCACAGCTCACCTACACTTCGTGCTGCGTGCATCAGGATGGTTTGGAACCACAGAGTGGTTTGGGCTGGAAAGGGCCCTTTAAAGCTCATCCAGTTCCATCCCCTGCCATGTGCAGGGACACCTTCCACTGGAGCAGTTGCTCCAAGCCCCTGTGT
>JANRGW010024753.1:6499-22357 GCA_024733675.1 Psilopsiagon aymara | reverse complement strand
GGAGCAGAGGGAAGAAAAAGGGGGAAGTGAGTGAACAAACTGCGTGGCTGATTTATGGCTTAAACCACGACACATTTGCAATCAAAGGGAGTGGACCTTGCATTCAAGTACAACCTTAAATACCATTGTAAGCAACTTTTCAATGTGAGTTTGGAGTGGGACAGATCTTAAGTCCTACCTCAGAACCTTACCATGTGCTTGACCTATTTTTCACCTTAAACTGGATGCGCAGGGAAAGGCCATAACAGTTCAGAAATCTCAGTTATAAAACAAAGGTAGTGAAATTACATAATTCAGGTCTCTAAAATACTGTAAATGTTCTAAAACCAATAGTAAAAATCTCTTGGAAAAAAAAAAAGTAGAATGTGCATTCTCGTGTATAATCTAGAGCGGAGAAAAATAATTTTCTAGAAAGAGGTTAATAGAAAGGGTCAATAAATGCCAACTATTTTCAGGTTGGTTTTTTTCCATACCTAAAAGGAAGCTAAAGTTTCATTATACTTTTTTAAACTATTGCAAACTACAGCCAACAGCCTTTGGATACTCAGATTTGTACTGCAACTATAGCTGGCTTTCATGTGTCCTGTAATATGTTCTTTTATCACCCAGCCAGGATAAATAATCAAGAGGTTCATAAAGCCAAAGAATATCCATCTTTATCATAAGAATTCAGCAAGCTGACAGACAAGCTTACAGACTATTTTTAAACACTAAGGCCATAAATATTTAAATTCAGTGGATTTATAATTTTAAAAGAAAAGATCATTAGAAACTGTGCTGTTGGAGAGATTGTTTTTCTTCTCTTTGCATTATAGAGCTTGATTTCATTACATAGTCTACTGATTTTACATATGAATGTATTTCAATAAAACATCTGGAAAATGTAACTATAGTTCATTAAAATCTGTATATGTAGTTTCCCAAGAGTCATTTGAAAGAAATCAAGGAATCTGTCCTGTTTTTCTTTCAAGCATGCATTCCAAGTTCTTCTATATTAGTGTAACAGTTTCTGGTAGGACATGGTGACAAATAATCTAAGCACATTATTCCAAAGATTTTTTTTTTTTTTCCCTTCTCTATCATTAACTTCTGGGTTCTTTTACTTTTAATCAAATTTAAAAACTTTTTGACTACTGATATGGTTGTTTCTTCGTCTAAATTTAATTAACTTTCTTATTTAGTATGCATTTAGTATTCTTAATTAGTTTTAGTGATCTGCTTTATTCTACCACTATCTTTAGCTCTTATATCTTGCTTCCACAAAGAAGGTGCTGCTCAGGTACAGTGCAATGCAGCACAAAGTTTTGAAACATGCCAGCAACAAGTCCTTCTGGTAGAGCTAGGGACTATGAGAAGTCTTTTGATTATAGAGCCTGACTGTAGTGCACTGGAGTATTCCAGGCTCCTCAGAGATTGTAGATGGCAGACTTCAGAGGCAAAACCAAAGGACACCGTTGTCTTTGAACTCAGGATTTCTGGATAAATGAAAAAATCACATCAGGAATCCAGCTGGAGCCTTGATTATCTCCTACAAAAAGGCACCCACAAAAAAAAAAAATTAAAAAAAGAAAGCAAAGAACCTTAAAAATTAAAAAAAAAATGAACTGTCAATAACTGTGACATCTGCTCTGAGTACTTTTGCAAAAGGAGCCTAAACATATGCTATGTATGTTAGAATCAACAGTATTTTATTTGATAAAACTCATCTAAAATCATTAAAACACTAAATATCTTCAACAACTATACAGCGATATAATGTGAATTGTTATTGTTATCTAAAATGATTGATGGGTAATCTGGTACAGTTTTAGTTTATCTATCTGAAGGAATCACTTCTAAAAAGCTGCGCTTTTGATACCTAAAGATTTATCCTAGAAAATATCTGCAGTTAAATACCAGATGCCTGAGGCTCCATGCAGACAATTATGACACAAGGCTGACACTAAATCTTCCTCATATATATTCAATAATCTATCTTACATCCCTCCAAGTCAACACAAATATGACAGGAACTGATGAACTGATCCTTTCTTTAACACTTCAGAGGGGACTTTGCTGCAAAACAATAGACTTTATCATCTTTCTGGACCTTTTTAGTACTACAAATGCCATCACAAAATATTATTTTAAAGTATTTCTTTCTCAATAACTTATCAAAAAAAGAAACAATTATTTTCTGCTATTAAAAAAAAAAAAAAAAAAAAAAGCCTGTATTGCTATCTATGCATGTGTAACATACATGCCTGGATGTTTCTCAGAATTTCTAAGGAGTCTATATGTTTATATTTATCTAGCATATACAGCACATATGCCTCAATATATAATATCCGAGTACCTCACAAAGTTAACATGCAATGAGGTCATCACAGGAGCTGTCTAATATAGATAAAGAATTTGGAGACAACAGAAAAAAAAAAGCTGACTTGGCCAACTAGGCAAAGGCAATCAAAATATGTTTTACATTCTGGTGTGGCATTTTAGTTACTGAGCAATCATCCCTTGAAAGGTGTTTAATTGCCCTATTTGCACATCTTAATAGATGCAGGTAGAACAAATAAATGAAAAAATCCACCTATGACTCTTCATTATGTTTACCACCTTTTCTCTCACAAACTAAAACAATATTTCAGTGCAACAGCTCTGACTTGTCTGATTCTTAGAACAACTGACAGAAGAACAACCTCCACCGTCAGTAGAAATTATCACTTAAAATATGACTAGAGATCACAGCAAAGTGGAAACCCTTGTGTCTACACTCCCTTAATGAATAGGAAAACAACTAAATCCATTGATATCTGACTGAATTAATAAGCTGCAAGTCAAGTTTCCCTGAATCTGAAACTCTGCAATGGATCAAAGCAACACAGTCTTTGCACCAGCAATGCACTTTCAGTACTTGGAGTATCCAAGAGAAACTGGCGTGCTTTTGAATACTTACTTGTCCCTGCAAAGCTTCTTTTTTTTTTTCTGAGGCCATGCCTGCTCATCTGTGTGTAGCGGCTATTGCCTGAGTTGTTCCAGCATCGAGATAGACTTTGCAATTCTGCTCACAGTCCATGGTATTGGTGCAAGGCAGCTCCCTCAAAATGGGTGCAGATTACTTATGAGTGTATAAGTGGAACTGGTGGATGAACTGTGAACTAAAATCTTAACTAAACAAAGGAGAAAACACAACCCTGTGGCTTCAAAATTATGTCAGCTCTAAACACATTAGAATAAAACCTGCTGGGCTGCAAAGGCTTGTTCCTGTTAAGGGTCTTTCAGGGAGTCCTCAGTTTCTGTTTTTCTAAAGCAGTATGTGCATACAATCTGGTCACCGTTGGTGCAAATATCTCTTCCTCCGCAGCTTCTGTCACATGAAGCTGTACTTCTGTATCTCATCCAAGCCATGCATTTATGCATATTGGAATTTCATCCTTCTTTTCTGCTTTCTTTGAAAGACTCTCTCAGTTGTCTTTGCAATCTCTTTCAATTGTATTATTTACCATTTTAAACTATTAACTTTAATTCTCCCAGATACTCTGGAACTATTTTTTTGCTAATGAAGTTTACTACAGATTACCAAAATCAGAAGATAATTCTATTGATCTTAATGAGTTCTGAATTAAGCCTTCAACCATCTAAAAGCCACAGTTCACTTAGGGTCCTTTTGAAGCAATCCTCGTTTAGCCTGTATGTAAACAGAAAATACTCATCACTTTTCAGCTATCATGACTTAGATAAAATCCCTGTAATAGCTAATTCAGCTTTAGTACCTTTGAAAGGACAGATTGCAAGCCCTGAAAAAAACATCACAGAACATTTTCAAAGTTTTCATAAAGTGAGTTAGTAGGAGATATGAAATCAAAGATATTTCAATGGATTATCAAACCAGACCAAGAAAACTGTTGGTTAACAGCTTTCAAGAAAAACATTTAAAGCTGACAAGTGTCAAAGAGCCACTAAAGATACATTAGCTTCCACATAAATTTTTACACAATCGCACTTCTTCCTAACTAGTGGAATGCAGGGCAAAAATAGCCAGGGTCAAAACACAAAACTGCTAATCTCCAAGAAAATCCAGCACCTCCTCGTCAGGACTGTTTCTGAGATGATAAAGGAAACTTGCCCTATTAATACTGCAGATACAGAAAAGGCTTCCATTATCAGAGCAATACAAACCTTTCAGCAGAAATAAATCTGATTTTCATATGTTATTGGTTAACCTGGGTAGAGAGCTAAGTACCCTAAAGCCTTTTCTATAAATAGACCTGGCATCACAAAATTAGCTTTTGAATATATGAAAGATAGAGACAGAAGAGAATGAAACTTGCTAGGCATGAAAATAAACAAATAAATTGACAGAATTTTAACATATCTTGTTTGAAGAAATGAATGCTTCCAGAGTTAAAATTCAATACCCATTTATCATCAAACAAGGTGAGCAGAGTCAAGATAACATTATATCCATAATTCCAGATAAATGTTTAGTGTATTTTCTACCAGCTCTGACCTCTGCTAACAAGATTTTTTTTCAGGATAACAATATCCATAGTGCTTCAATGCAGTACACCATTACAGGGAAACCAGACTTTTATCACCAGCATAGATTAGAGAATTTCAGCTTCAAGTTCAGAAATTTACTTTTCAGTTACCAAACATGTTTTCTATAGTACTTTTACAGCGATTCTCTTTGCTGTCTAACAGCTCCATATACTCCTATTTCATCTGGTGGGATCCAGTCCCCTTCTGCCTTTTTCCCATGCAACAATGCATACTTAATTCTCCACAGAAACATATCATTTTATGTACTTGGGAAGAGGGGTGTTGTACTGTGCTACAAGTATACTCATATACTCATCATTAATTACAAACTATGTGGGCAATTTTAATGAAAAGTTCAAAATTTATGCACTCCAGAAGCACCTTCTCTGAAATATTGTGTCATGTCATAAAATGAGAACATATTAGAGATGAAACCTGGAGCACCAGACCACACTTCAGCTTGTTTGTATCAAGCTTGCCTGTTACTGCCTTGCTGTAACATCCAAAGAGGATTCTAGATTAGGAGAGATCAAAAGAGCAAAGGTCAGTTTACAAACAGCCACAGCCTTCTGTTAGGTCTGTTTATCTAATACCTATGACCTAAGTCATTGTGAAGGACTTCACAAGCAGCAACAAATAAATATCTGTGCAATAACCTGGATAGCAGCATTCTCTCCTGTTTGACCTTTCAAAGGTGAATATATGCTTTACTCAAAGTGAATTTACAATGTAAACAATAACATAGTTGTACTTTTTCCCAAATATTCTACATCTGTTAGTTCAACTTAGTGATTTCTCAAGTCATTTTACTGAATAAAATAAAAATAAAAAATGTTCAATCAACATTTTTTCTTTTTCATTTCAGAATGTCAATTATGTGTAAACCAGAAAGCACCAGCGAAGGCTTACTCTATCATATTCCTGACATAATCCAGAGTCAGAAAAATAAATATGCTAAGAATCTCATGTTCCTAACATCTCCATCCCTCAGGAACAGCAGTTCTTTCAAGCAGAATAGAGTTTCCCAAGAATAGGGCAAAGACAATAGAATGAATTCCCTTATTGCAGATGAAACAGTACAAATCACATTTCAAGTGCAAGGCTCATTCCCTTGAATTGCCACCTCCTACACAATTCAGACCACAGATACATAAATCACAAAGTCTGCCAAAAGAAAACAGAAAATAAAAAAGCTCTCTTAAAACAAGACACATCATTGTATTTTCTCTCTGTGATAAAGGAAAAAGACTAAGAAAAAGCCTGCATGTCAGATGTTAGCCCTATTACTATATGACTACTAAAACATACAATTTTAATGTAAAATGTAAGGAATAAAACAGAAATAAGAATAGTAAGAAATAGAAGATGGAAGAAAACTGTCCCTATGATTCTGACTCAGTTTTTAGACCAAAGGAAAATGATTTAAAATCATGGCTCTTTTCATTGATATTTTTCTGTTGCAGCTTTCCAGGAACAATAAAAGAAAAATTAAGAACCAAGGCTTGCACAGTAATGAACATGCAATAGGTAACTGGGGTGTTCTTTACCAGTAAGCCTCCCTCAAAATCAAAGGCATCACATTGACTGTGATAAATCCACTGCCTAGTGTTTCTGTGAGCTGTAAGGCTGTATCCCAAAACACATTCATGTAATCATGGTATATATGAATTACAAAAGTTTTGTCCGTGTTTTTTTGTTAGCAGTTAAGGCACAGGCTAAAATAACTGACTCAAAATCTGACAAGCAAACAGAACAGTTAAAGCAGCAGCTTTAACTTTACAAATAATTCAATATTTTGGGTATGAAGTTTTGCCATGAAAAGAACAAAGATCAGAGAGACCCATTTGGGCAAAACAAGCATAAGAACATACTTCATTCAAGGACAAAAAAAACTTCGCAGAATGGGTAACCCTTAAACTAAACCTTTCTGTTTAAGTACAGGTTTGCAAGGGAAAGTTATGTCTATAATCTGTTCATTTTAAAGTAAATAAAATAACCATACTATGGTAAGGATTAATCTTGTATCCTTTAAAATGTTTGTCATGTTCAAAGGTTTACCACTTGAAGGCTTTTTAACAGATTTAATATTGATGCTATTTGTGGTGGAGTTTTTTAGATCTTGTTATTAAAGTATAACAAAAACTGAAAGCAAGTTGAGTGCAAAATAACTTTAATTGTTTCTATAGCTAAAATAATCACAATCCTCTTCCTTTCATGGGAGCTAAGACTTCTGAAAACAATCAGTTAGTTAAAGGTTTCCCTCAAAGGTCAACAGAAGCAGCAGCTAGAAAAGCCCAACAATACAGTTTGCTCTCTGCTTATGCCCTAAGTCCTTTTTCTTATTTCTGCCACTCAGCAACAGCACCTATAATAAATGCTCGTAGCAATGTAGAGATATTCCAGCTGCTCCAGCCAATGAGCCAGCTTCAATTGGAGCTCGGCTCAGATGCCTCTTTACAAACACCCATAGTATACATAGGAAAACAAATGTGGCTATGTATATACAAATTACACATGCAGAAATGTAAATAGATACAGAAATACATGAAAAAATAGAATATGTCGATAAATTATATCTACATGTAAAAAACCCAAAGAAATCAGAAATATACATGATGCAAAACAAAATAATGAGAACTGAAACCTGATGTGTCAACATCATCAGTTCATGATGGAAAAGAACAAAAAGTAATTTAAAAAAGACCCCACTGATTCAGCATCTTAAATCAGAAATAACCTGGAAAGCAGAAGAAGCTTCCAGATTAAGGAATCCTTAAGGTACTTTTGACTAGGTTTGTTATTCTACTATTTTTTATCATTCCATTTCTCTTTATACTCTTCCTTTCCTTTTTCACTTATGATATAGCAAATAATAATATTTTCTTTTCTGTTTTTTCCTAACATTTTTAGTATACAATCTCATTTTTAACATAGTCATCACACTTGAATTTTTCCTTTTAGTACTTTGTACTTAGCTCTTTAGGGGAGAAAACAGTTATCCTTTCTGTTTTGTGAAATGTCTGCAGCTCAGCTGATATAGTTTGCTTCTCATTAAGAAGACAAGCATCAGTTAACCAATTTAATGGCCCTCAGAGCACATCCGGGTCATAAAAACTTTATAAAAGATGTTGGTATTTATCTGACTTCTCCGACCCTCATATCTTGTACAGCATAGCTATATTTGTAATAAATGTGGATGTTCAAATTCCTTTTATCTGTTCTGCATTTTCTTTTTCTTCTTACTTATGTATTCGTCTTTTTCTAGAATCTACAAATTCTCTGTGCAGAAGCAAACTGAGAATTTGTATAAACTTAATCTGCACAAGCTCTACTTTGCTATTTTTCATTATTATTTCTCTACTTCAGCGGGTTTTATAGGCATTTGAGAAGCCTGACAGCAGCATTTGTAGTCAGATGTCTTTTTCTAAGAACATCATGCAATTTTGTATTTTTCGCATAAATCTTTTTTCATTAAAATACATCAAGAAGAAGCTACTGCTTGAAAAAGTTATCAGTTTAAATACACCAGTGCTTTGCAGTCAAAAGTAGCTGGCATCATTTGTGCTCCAGAGCCAAAAACTTGAAATGTTCATTGTAATCATTAGTAGAGGCTTCTGTTATTTTGTAGATACAGCTGGTTTACTCTGATTTTGAACTTTTTTTGAACACAGCCAAAGTTACTTAAAGCTGTGTTTTCCCTCCATTTGCAAAAAACATCAGATAATTCTTTCAATAGTCCACTGCTTGTGAGAATCAGACAAATTCTTTTAGTCCTTCTCAAGACTTCCAGTGTCTGCTACAGAACTGCCATTCATAACATTGTGAGCTTCTGAATAAAGCATAGGCAAAGCAGGACAGTGAGTATCACTCTTGGTGAGGTGGAGGCAGGAGGGCATCGGGTGACCATCTGTGGAGAAACAGGAGAAAATTAAGCAGGGGTAGATGCCGTGAGGCAGCAAAGCGGGAGGATGAAAGCAGGAGGATGATGTCTTCATTTGAAAGGAGGTTAGAAAACCTAAAACTGCTATGAAAGTGGAAAGAGAAGAAAGGCATGTGTCCCTCTGTTATGGTGTACAACCAACTCATTGCCAACAATACTACTTATTCATATGAATGTTTTACTCGCTGTTTTACTCAACATTTTCTCCTGGTCACAAAATACACCTGAAGCCTGTAAATTTACACAGCTTCAAACATTTGTGAGCCAGGGCACAGCAATCCAGTTAATTTACGACACACTTAGATGCTGGATCATTCAAGGACAAAGGTATAATTTATTTTTTTTACTTCAAAATGCACAATTATCAAGTTCTAACGAGATAGAAACTCACAGTTTTGGCCAGTGCTACTAAAAGCTAGTCTTAAATATAGTTGGACTGCCCAGTCTGTACTACTTCTGAAGGCCAAAGCATAGCTATGTGACTTCAATGGGATCACAGAAGACCTGAATTTAATTCTTCTTTTAAAGCATAATTAAAGCATGACACTCAATAATTTCTTGCTTAGACTGGGAAGGCATAAGACAAAGTATTACTTTTTCTTTTATTCAGGCCATAAGAATAATTTTTACACTCAGCCCAAGAATCACTCAATTCTTTTAAGCATCGAGAGCATTAAGGACTAGGTATCTTTCTTCTAAGATGGCATAACTACAAAATTCAGTGTTGTTTTTTTAAGGCAGAATTACTACAGCCATGATTGTAGTAAATTTGTTTTTGACAGATTGCTCTCAGTCTCATTTAATGGTAACTATAGTTACAGAGTTCTGCGATTATCAATAGTGAGTGCATGTTCTATTTAAGTAAATAAAGATATCATCTGAGTTATGTCTTTAATTACCCCTGCATAATTAAGAGCTAATCACAACAATTTTAAAAGGATCCTTGCATTATTGAATTTTTAATTCTGTAATAGTATTGATATTTAGGTATGTGTATAATTACAGTCTGAAAATATATTCCTAGCAGATAATTTTGTTGCCTCTGCATAGGCACTGCAAAGTTTCACTTAATGGGGGAAAGATAAACCTCTGAAAATAAGTTTTGGTTAGGAGTCAATGCAACTGCAGTGCATAAACATTATATTCATAGAATCACAGAATAGTCTGGGTTGGAAGGGACCTTAAAGGTCTCTAATTCCATCCCCCCTGACAAAAGCAGGGTCACCTTCCATTAGACCAGGCTGCTCAAAGGCCCAGTCTGGCCTTGAATGCTTCCAGGGATGGGGCATCCACAACTTCTCTGGGCAACCTGTTCCAGTTGTCTCACCACCGTCATAGTGAAGAAGATTTTTTCCTGAAGTCTAACTTAAATCTACCCTCTTTCAATTTAAAACCATTTCCCTTGACCTGTCGCTACATGCTCTTGCAAATTCTCCCTTTCCAGCTTAGAGTTAGGAACCATTCCTGCTTAAAAGACGGAAATGTAACCTCCGAGTGTGGTGGGAGCCAATTGATTTCTTCATGCCTGTTTTCTTATCAAACATACCTGAAATACAAAGTGAAGTTTACTACTAGAAAAACAAGGTCCATTTTCTGGTATGTTGCATGCAGATACAGAAGCTTTATCCATCTAAGCCATGCAAATAGCCTGTGTTTAATTTTCTCAAAATGATAGAGTCACAGAAAAAAACCTTAAAACAATTCTGTGAGTTTGAGACTTTTGATTCACCTTTTATTGCTCCATAACTTTTTTCTTAATAAGCCACCTGCATTAGTGTGGGAGACTAGATCACGATTTTTCATGTTCTGCCCTTAGCAGTAGTGTCATCAGCATATTTTTAGGTTTGACACAGATTTGTTGCAAAAGTTAAGGAACAGTGATTGCCTTTTCCTTAAGTGATATCAAGTTTAAGGCTAAATGTGTTATGACACAGTAAACAGCACCTTTCCACATTTGTATGAATTTTTTAAATTGTAAACATAAAATTTAAGCTCTATCATGATAAGTCCAAAGTATTTATTATTTAGAAATTTTAAATTGCAACTTCCATCTTTTTATTTTCACAGAAACTTTAAGCGGTTTTTGTCAAGCCTTTCTCCTCTTTGCCACTACATGGGTAATTTCATAAGTATTACAAACTGTAGACCAAAGAGAACAGTTATGAATGAACTACTTGCTGGTATTTTTACAGAGATGATACTGTTTGGGGAGTAATACAGTTGTCAACAGTTATAAATGCACAAAAAGCTGTTTAAATTATAACATTACTTAATTTACCATAACAATCCTGATCTACCCAATTATTGGGATAAGTCTATAGAACAAATATGAGGAAGAAATAATACAGAATACATAACTATACAAAATAAAAACCTAAGTTTGTAATGTGGTCAGCTGTGAAACAGCAGTAATGACTGCAGCTTTCTTTAGCAAGCTACTGTTGTAACACTGTGATACTTCCCTCATATGACATTAAAAATATTTGAAGTTGTTAATAAGGAGTTAGCCTACTAGTTTGATTTTATTGTAGTGAAGAAATTACCAAACATTGGTGTCATTTGTTAAATTTTCACCTTTCAAAATACAGCTATTGTGTCCAAATTCTCAAGCCTGTATCTGAAATGTTATTACAACTTCTATTTGTGACTGCATGACCTTAATTGTTTAATGTGCTGGAATCTATAAAAAGCACCATAGGATAAAGAAAGTAGTTCTTTTTTTTTAACTTTCAAAGATATCTTCCTATGTGTGATACACAGAGGTTTCATTCATCTCTGCATTTTCCCCATTCATCACTTGTAACCATGTAAGCTTTTTTAATACCTAGCAGAATAAATGATGGCACTGAGAAATATTAGTGAAGTTTTGTCCCTTAAGTGAACAAATAATACTGCAGAAAACCTTTAAATTATCACATTACTTTGTATAGATAGAAAAAAATCATACATTTTATTTTAATATTTTGAATTCCCCATTGTGTCTTCCTTAGAGAAAAATAGTATTTCTATGTTGTCTCTATGATAACTACTGTAGTAGACACTGAGAATAGAATAAATCAAGGTTAATATCTGCAGTATGCTCCGAAGATATCAGTCGAAGCTGCATACAACCCCAAGCTACTTTAATCACCCTAGCTTGGATACTAAAAGTATCGTGGTTTAAGCTCATCCATAAAACAGCAATACACAGTTCATTAGCTCTCCCCCTCTCTTCCTCCCCCTGCTCCTGGAGGGATGGGCAGGAGAATCGAAAGAATGTAACTCCCTTGGGTTAAGAACAGTCCAGTAACTAAGGTATAACACAAACCACTGCTGCTACCACCAATAATAATAATGGTAAGCAAAATAACAAGGGAAGAGAATACAACTGTTCACCCTTCCAGGTAACTGCCCCCAGGTTTTACATCCTGGGCATGACATGCTGTGGTATGGATTACCTCTTTGGCTAGTTTGGGTCAGGTGTCCTGTCTCTCCTTCCTCCCGGCTTTTCCTTCTTCCTGGCAGAGCATGAGACTCAGAAAGTCCTTGGTCAGACTAAACATTTGAGCAGTAACTAAAAACATCAGTGTTATCAGAGCTGTTCCCAGGCTGAAAGTCAAAAACACAGCGCTGCACCAACTACTAAGAAAGAGAAAAAATGACTGCTACTGCTGAACCCAGGACAAAAAGGAATATAGAAGTGGCACCAAGGCCTTCAAAATTGCCTCCACAAACATGCTGAGCTTAAGTGCTCGTCACCTACACCAATCCAAAAATTTTTATCATTTTAAAGTTGATCAATTTTTAAACCAGAGCTGTTTTACGTATACTAAATTCATATCTGCCTATTGCAGTAGAACATTACATATTGAGAGAGAAAACTACATTAATAGAGGCACTATTAAATGATCCTAGAAACATTTTAGCTCCAAGTGAAAAACATTGATTTGTTTTCTTGCTCTGTGACACATTGTGAAGCTGGGATAACACATACAACAGGATAAGCACAGTTATTAGCAGTGCTTCTTATTCATACATGCTGTTACAGAGATAATAAGCCTTTTGATTGATTTAGATACACTTGGTTCCTGAAGAACATTTTGCCCTGTTTGAGGCTAAATAACAATGATGTTCAAAGTGCCACTGGAGAACACTGTTGAGCTGAGGACATGACTAATACCCCAGTTGCTGTTGACACAGAAAGATGTATGGTTGTTAGGAAAATAGTCTTGTGTTACAATGAATTCACCTTGCACTTTTATTGCTATTTCTTTTGCTGATTACAATTCAACCTAACAAATGACTATGAGTGATAGTTAAGGAAATGCCAGGCATCTGCTTTCAGTCAGGTAAGTTTAGTCAAACGTAGAAAACATGAAAGCTTTATACAGGATGAACACATCTAGCCAGAATGAAAATTTTAAGATGTCTTTGATAAACTAATCATCCAAATAATGCTTGTTAAGAGGACAAAATAGCACCTATTACTTCAACGCATTCTATTTCTAGCCAACCAATACATTTCATTATACATAATTGCTGCTGTACCAGTAACACTTTAGCTGGACTCTTCCAGTGTGAAGACATCATCAGAGCAATTCACCCAAAGAAATATTGTTCCAAAAGTAATTGGTTGGCTACTGTAGTCTTAATACCCTCCAAATATACAGATTCATTATAGTGCTCCCATGAAAAGTTTTTGTTGCAAAATCTACTACCTTTGATTACTATATTTATTCCCCATGAAAAAAAGTGTAGAGTTCAGATTTTTGTTCATTGTTCACTACTTTCATTTCCAGTTCATTGAAATTCTACTTGATATTAAAATAAAGCAATAGGTACAGCTCAAAAACACATTTTTATAAAAAACCCAACACAAACAAAAACCCAACAGGATCAAACGGGTTTTTGCACACTTATTTAATCTTTCTTTGTCTTTTTGTCATACCTGCTTTGGAATACATCTTTGTTGACCTAAATGTATATCTCAAGAGTACGTGGTTTGGCTTCAGTAAAACACTGAAGCAAGAACAGTGACAGAGAGATATGATGGTCTATGTAGACTGCTATTCAAGAAAATTTAACAAACGTTCAATTTTATTCTCTTCTACTATTATATACTTAAAATACAGGAACACTCACAACATTTAGGGTGAAAGTGTAATCTGTGATCAATGCTGCAAATCCCTGGAGATCCCAGACATGGAACAAGAACAGAATATGTAGCAGAAAACTGCAATGCAGATAAGAGGTATGCAGGGCATGTCAGAGAAGCATGCTTTGGGTAAATAATGGTAACCAAGTGCTAACATCTATACCTATTTCCACAAGCCCTATTATTTATTCTAATAAAAGTAGTAATTATTACTTCTACTAAATTACGTAAATTAATGTTAACAGGTAAATACATTTAAATATTTAAAAATTCATACATAAACCTATTCTAACTTTATAATGCTGCTTTGTCCAGTATTGCATTATAAATTCAGAACATTTTTCATAGAAATAACCCCTGATCTTTACTATGAGCACTGATTTACAGTGAACACTGATCTTTACTCTGGTTTTAATACTTTCAAATTCCAGTCTGTCCTGGGTTCAGCAGTAGCAGTAATTTTTCTCAGTCTTAGTAGCTTAGTGCTGCGTTTTTGACTTTCAGCCTGAGAACAACACTGATGACAGTGATGTTTTTAGTTGTTGCTCAGTAATGTTTAGTCTAAGGACTTTGTGAGTCCCATGCTCTGCCAGGGAGGAGGGGAAGGTGGGAGGAAGCAGAGACAGGACACCTGACCCAAACTAACTAAGGAGGTATTCCATACCACAGAACATCATGCCCACTATATAAACTGGGGGCAGTTACCCGGAAGGGTTAGATCACTGCTCGGATCGGGCTGGGTATCAGTCGGTGGGTGGTGAGTGGTTGTATTGTCTTCCCTTGTTATTTCCCTTATCATTATTATTATTGGTGGTAGCAGTAGTGGTTTGTGTTATACCTTAGCTACTGGACTGTTTTTATCTCAACCTGTGGGAGTTACATTCTTTTGATTCTCCTCGCCATCCCTCCAGGAGCTGGGGCAGTGAGCAAGTGGCTGCGTGGTTCTGGGCTGCTGGCTGGACTTAAACAATGACGCAGTCAAGCAAATCTTTTTTTTAACTTGAGAGGTGGGGATTTTACAGATTTTCTCATTCAAAAGTCCACAAGATTTTTGAATCATCAGTCCTTCACATTATCCTTCTCAGCTGTGAGGTTTTAATGATATAAATGTCTTTTCCCCTTCTTCCTTCGGCTTGTCACATTAACATATTGAAACTCATCTTAAAATAGCCGTAATGCTGCCATAAACATTACTAAATCAGACTTTCTGCATGCATATTGAACTTTATTTTCTATGCAGTTGTCTGTATTAATGCACATAAAACCAAAACAAACACAAACACCCCCCCAAAAATAACAAACAAGCATAAAAAACCACACTGCAAAATCAGTCTTAAAATAGACTTAGAAGTTGCAGGAACTAAACCTCACCCTACATTCTTTGAGACGGTGTGTCAGATTTGTAACAGCTAAAGGTATGACCCTGCTATAAAGCAAATATTGAATACCTTTTAAATCACAGCAATGATAATATTGAGCACCAATTCAAATTAAGGTAAACTGAGTGGAACCTTTCCTTGGTTCCACTGACACTTTCTTAAGCTCTCTGTTTTGAACTGGAAAATATGAGTCATAGAATCACAGAATAGATAGGGTTGGAAAGGACCTTAAGATCCTTTAGTTCCACCCACCCCCCCTGCCACTTGCAGGGACATCTTTCACTAAAGGATGGCATCCAAGGCTCAATCCAGCCTGGCCTTGAGCACTGCCAGGGATGGAGCATTATGATTATATATAGGAAAGTTTTGAATGCTCCATCCCTGACGGTGCTCAAGGCCAGGTTGGACAGAGCCTTGGGTGGCATGGTTTAGTGGGAGGTGTCCCTGCCCATGGCAGGGGGTTTACAACTAGATGATCATTAAGGTCCTTTCCAACCCTAACTATTCCATGATTCTATGATTCACAGCTTCCCTGGGCAACCCATTCCAGTGCCTCAACACCCACACAGCAAAGAATTTCTTCCTCATATCCAACCTAAACTTCGTCTGTTTAATTTTGAACCCATTACCCCTTGTCCTCTCACTATGGTCCCTAATGAAGAGTCCCTCCCCAGCATCACTACAGGCCCCCTTCAGATACTGGAGGTCTCCATGCAGCCCTCTCTTCTCCACGCTGAACAGCCCTAACTTCCTCATCCTATCTTCATACGGGAGGTGCTCCAGTCCCATGCTCATACTCACGAAACCTCCTCTGGACTTGTTCCAACAGTTCCATGTCCTTTTTATGTTGAGGACACCAGAACTGCACACAATACTCCAAG
>JANRGW010024751.1:0-12086 GCA_024733675.1 Psilopsiagon aymara | reverse complement strand
CATGCATGATTTCCACCAACACTCTATAGCTAAAAAGTTAAGGCAGCTTGAACTTGCATTTCAAAAGCCATTTTGAAGGGCTGCAGTACACAACACAGCACTGCTATACAGACTGCTATACTGACGTAACCACACGTGCGATGCTGGATCTGTACTGTCGTTCATGCATTCAGAAGTAACATTTTCATGTTAAGATGCTGAACTTAAACATATGCAAAACCAGCAACAGTCACAATAAATGAACTGTGTGGATCAGGTGATGTGAGCAAAAGGGCCAGGAGGAAAAGCAACGTACATAAGGTTATTATTTGCCACAGAGGCAGGCAAAAGACAATCACAGAGAGTAAATGCTTCAGTAAAATCACAAAATTGCTACTCAAACACAAAGCTAAAGCAATCATTAGCTCCACCTAAAAGCTTCCTGGGCTCTATAAATTATAATGATAAATCTTCTTAATCTTTTCCCAAGATTATTTCCAAGGAGTGATGAGCAACTTCAACTTTATATGGGATAAGCATATGCTACGTACCTGAAAAAGATTTTTGCTCATGATTTGAGTTTAATTGAACAACTGTCACAAGCTCAGTTGTACAAAGGTGGGTACTCCACAACCTTCTGCAAAAGTTCACAGTTTTATGTCAAATGCAGAATTTCAGGTATATTCACACATGTTAACAATCACTTCTTGTTTAAGAAAGCAGCCAGGGTAGGAGGGGTAGAAATCACATTATTACGAAGAATTCCCTCTCAACTGCATAACAGAAAATGAAAACTTCTGCAGAGGTATATAGCTCACTCTATCCTAACACATTGTTAATGCAAACAAAACAAGCAGCAACCCAAAGCAAGGTAATAAATAGAACGGGACTTCATCATTTGCTACTAGAACTCAGACCATCACTAAGAAACAAACTTTGTATGTCAGAAACAAAGGGTGACCTACATTTTGATGAACAGCACTTAGTGTGGGGTGTTGGGGTTTTTTTTTTTGGGGGGGGGCTTTTTTAAGTAAAATAGTTTAATAGAATGAGCATTCTGTTGCATCTTTGAATGAAACAGTATTAGTAGCGTCAGATCTTACACCGCTGCTACTCAGCACCAGCATTAAACTCTGAAGAGAAACTTAGGGATGACTACAGGGTATTTTAAAAAATCTCTGCTTTGACTTTAGGAACTGTCCATTTCTGCTGTATTTTGCGCAGGTTACTAGAAACAGCTTAAATACCTGTGCTATACCCAGGATCCTCCAAGTCATTCATTAAGTGTTACTAAATCTACAAGACCACATGTTAAACTACATGCTTACCATGCCTTAGTACGTATTTGAAATTGAAAGGAAGTCTGAACTTGTAGACAGTTCTAAAACACCCATCATCCTTGGAAGTTGCACATTTCTTAAAAACATCCTACACTAAAAATTTCTGTGCAGATGCAGAGTTCATACAATCAGCTAACGAGTATTGAGATACACCATCACTTCTGCTTCAGTCAAAAGGAGTATCTCCCAGTTGGCAAAGGCATTTTTTAGCTCTGTTACACTGCCGCCCACCACCACCTAGAGCTTACTTAAATAACCGAACTTCTACTAACACAAAGCTCCTGATATAAAAACTGTTGTTGCTGATCAACATCAGCTCCCACTGTGACCAATACCACTAAAAGACACTTAGTACCAAATCCCTCTCACTTGACCCTGGTGAAAAGTTCCCTCTGCACACCAGAGTTTTCCACAAAGAAAGATGCAGTTCATTTGGGGATCCAGCTCCCTTGGTAGGAAAGACCTCTGTGATCTTTAGAGCACAGCAGTCACATCTGTAATAGACCAGTGCCTTGGTGGCAAGGCAAACTTGCGCACACTGGTATACAATCAGCAAACTCATTTAAAATATAATTTCAGAATATTCCAAGGCACAAAGTAATAAATTCATTTTTTTCCTAACCATTACCTGCTTAAGGCTGCCACAAAATTTTCACTGGAAAAGCATATAAAGCATGTTTATCAGAATTCTAATTCATATTAGGAGTAAAATAAGACATGATTTACATTATAGGTATAGTTTATTATCTTGGATGAAACTGCTAGCTAAATTCCTCAGACATCCTACAGATTACATCTGATTATGTTTTTCAAATACTAAAGAGATGCAGTTTTGAAATTTCTTATTTCAAGACATGAGAAGAAAAAATGAACCCTTCTTCCTTGATAACCAGGAAGCCATCATCACATAGAGAACCTCCGCTATGTGTATAAATCAAATAATCCACTCTATCACTGAAAATAGATTTCCTACTGATCTGTCCTTTTATTGTTAAAGAAATACTGAGCTTTTCAAGAAAAATCCCTTTTATCTTTTGCCTTTGTCCATTGATACATGCATTTTCTCTGTCTAAGCTAGAGCAGTTCTGCAAACTCAGTTTCCCAAGAGCCTCCCCTAAGCGCACCAAGGACTTCTTCCGAGGGCAGGGGAGAAGGGCCATAGAGCTCTCGCGGTGGGCCCCAGGATGAAAGCTGAGTGAAGTGACTGCATAGTACAACTCGCTCGAGGCTGGGTTTGTTTTTAACCCCCTCCTTTTCATGGCTAGCCCTCCTGCCCTGCTTATTCCTAGAAAATTACAATCCCATCTTGACTTAGGCATTCTAGATATTTAACAGGTAATTCCAAATCCAAACACAATAAGGTTTTTACTTCATCACTAACCACTATTTAACATCAGGTTTCAGGAAAATAAGTGTTTGTGAACCCAACTAATAAATTAAGATTCTTTTCCCCTCCCCAACGGAAATCTTTTTTCAGACTCAAGTTTCCCCTATCAGTATTTAAGGCACCATTAAGTTCAAGCAAGACCCATTTTTGAGGAAAACCCTAGAGGACCTGTACATTTAGCATTAGAAAATGAGAATTATTTACCAAAAAACAATGAAGCACTGCTATTTTCAAAGGGAAAAATTGTATTGTACACATGCTGTAGACTAGATATTTTAAAATGGAGCTCCTAAAGTTCAGCTGAGCATGAAAGCTAATCTTTCAGAAGTGAACATTCAGCCCCAGTTGTGCTCAAGTGTATTAGTACCAGCAAAAAAACACCAACCTTTCTATTTTTATAAATTCACCAGATATTTTTAGCTAGTCTTTTCTCAAACTACAAATTATTTTTATGGTAATATAATATTTTAAAATGAGCATGTGTGTATATATATACACAGACTCGCATACGCACACACATTCTCTTCAAAACACTCTCTCCGTTATTTCTCACCAGACTACAGCCACAAAATTATCAAGATACCCCAAAAAATTAAAATGGAGTAAGGCCCTTCCCAGATGAAGACCTTTCATTTCAAAACAGTTTTGTTTCAATACTTAGTCCCATATCCAAGAAGAATCAGATCCCTCTGACACATTGTTATGTCCACTCCTACCCAAATTTTAACTTTACTAGAAGCACCAAATGCCTCATTTTACCTTTTAGAGGAAGTTTTTCATCCAGATTTGCAAAAGGATGGGTTTAGTTGATGTTAATTCCATTGCACCATGAAAAGGCAGGTAATAGGAGCGGCACATTACTGCAAAGGTTTCGTTGCACAGAAGATAGCTTTTATACTATAGGTTTATCTTGTGCCAGCTGCTATGATAATACACTTCAGCAAAATAATATTAATTTAATATAATTTAGTACAATTAATTTAGTATAATTTTCCATTTCAAAATTTCAATGCAGTTACAGAAAAAAAATAAAAAATAGAACATACCACCCTTTTTAGTCCCACTCTTATTGCCATTACACATAGAGTATTTTAACATTTACCATAATATTGACTCTCGTAATATGCTATTTGCCAAGTGTCCAACTACAGGCATGAACATTTGCTTCTTGGTTTAATGTATGCATCCTTCAATATGCACTCAAACTAATATTGCAAATCTGGAAAGAAGCAAAACTAGATGAGAATTTTTCCTTTATTACCTGAAAAGTGCCCAAACACACAGGACCCCTTGCTCCCACACAGAAACTTGCAAAGCCAAATTACTTATTCAAGGTGATGAGAAGGAGCAACTGACACAAATGCCCACATAGATAAACATGGCCAGAGAGGCTGAGTAACATCAGTAAGCAGAGGGCTTACTGATCTTCCCAGCAAAACCCAAACCTGGGCATATAGGGCGACTTTTTAGATGACACACTCAACATTTTCTTTATTTGGACTGTAAATGTAATACTGATAAGACAGTAAAGATGCAGGATGGAAAGACATACCCTTGACATGTTCAGGGTAAAAAACCAATAGAAGCCTCAGACTAACACTATAAAATAATGCAAAAGTATTTCTGGTGGCAATCTCACATTTTGGGATGAAATAAAACTTACAGTTTTCTTAACTTTCAACAGTAATTAGCATATAACTCAACATATAATTCCGTACTCTGCATCATTTGAGATAAAGAATTGGACTGACATGCAGATAAACATTTTGCATATGAAAACAAAATGAGAGAATGCACATTAAAAAGAGAATCATATTGAAGCATGCTGAAGCGCTCTCAAACTACATCAAACACCTCAACATTGCTAAGTGCATCAATACTATTCGAACTTCGGCACCTTCCCCTCTCCCTCTATGAAACATAAGGAGTTACACTTGGATCTTTTAGTTAATTTTTGTATCCATCTCTTCACTGATGCCAAATAATCAAATTCCAATAATAAATTTGACTCTGAAATTATAAGAAAAAAAAGAAATCCCACAGCAATGTTGCCTTGTGCCTGTCTCACTGGGCTCATGCAAGGATAAAATTGCCACAAAAGCGTCTTCAACTGTGCCCCATGGCATTATGTATTTATTACCAAAATCCCAGGAGGATAAAAGCCTAAAAAATAAAATGACATTAAGGAGAGGAGCAGGTTTAAGGAGCAAAGAGTCTTTTTTTGTGAGGTTCCCTGAAGGGCTAACCCTGTGTCTGTGGTTAAGTGTTCGGTGTATTTTAATTCTGCCTGGGTGCATCTCATGGCCTTTATGGTAAGCTTCACATTTTCTGCTAGGTAGGTAAACCCCAGGCCATTTAAGATTTTGGGGGGTCAAAACTAAGCATGTGAAGTCCATGCAGTTGCTAACCAGAAGCCTTAAAAGTACTCCAGCACTGCAAAGTCCTATGCTCTGCACTTAAAACAGCAAATGAAACAAACACAGCCTCATTTCACAAAAATACCACCTTCAAGATCTCAAGATGTTGAGCTTACTATTACCCCATGAGGAAGGGTGAAAGCAAAGGGGAAACTAGAAAATGTAAATGTTTCCCGATTATTTTTTGCTGCCCTCAAATGACACTTCCAAAAATATATTTTTATATTCCACCTCTTCAAAATTTACCATATCCATGCACAATTTAAGATCTGCTGCAAGTATGTTCTCAGGGTGCCTTCTATAATGGTACCTAATGGGGCAGTAGCAAAGGGAGAGCAGGACCAACCTTTCAGGACATGCTTTTAGAGAGCCCTCTCATACATTCCAGCATGTTTTTAAATACTGTACCAAGAAGGGATTTTTTTAATAACTACTATGAATGATCAGTGTGAGGAGTCTTAAAAATTAAACATCCAACAGCATAACACTTAACACACTTAGCAAAGAATTGTCTGTTGTTGCCATACTTGTTTATGTAGGAGTTGCAACTGTCCAGGTTTGTTTCCACTCTTACTGTAAGTTTTCGCAGGTTTAAACAAACAAATAAATATATATATATGTATTTAAGCATACTAGTCTTTGTTCACATTTGCAAAAATAAATGTGGAAACAGAAAATAAGAATCCAAAATCACTATGCAGAAAGTTTAGCTCTTCACTCTCAAAAACATTCTAGTTTGGGCCCAGGCACAATCCTCCACCTCTTTCTGCAGCAACGAGCACGAATATGGCCTATAAATGACACATTTTCTATCCTATCTTCTTACATTCAGCATGTTTCCCCCTGCTTGGTATTTACAGAAGTAAAACTAAAAATCAATGCCTCTAAATTACTTTTTTTAATAACTGTGTCCATTGTAGCCACAATACATCATCAGCCTCACAAAAGCATTTCCCACTGCCTTGTGAGCACAAGATACAAACCCTCATTATACTGAAAATTAGCAACACAATCCAATGCCTATCCAACAGCCATGGAAGAGAGGTGGTTGCACAAGGGATTTTGGGCTTGTTTTCCTAAAATCAGCCTCGGGATACTTCAGCATTAAAGTTCACCTGAAGCTCAGCTGTCAGGTCACTGCACTCCCCACAGCACAGCTGATAAAGAGAGAGCATGACTTACAAGGTGCACCTTTGCTACCCTCTTCTGCTCCTCTCCCAAACAAATTCCCCAGAAGAAACACAGTGCATTAATTTTCTCAATAAAGAGCCCTTAAGGTAGGGGAAAACAAAAAAAAATAACCTCCTCTTTGAAAAAACACCTCATCATTACTACAGTTGAGGTGTTGTGGACAACTGAAGGCCATGGAGCAGGCATGGTGGACCAGGTCGAGGTGGGAAGTCCATGGGGAGAGGGGAGATAGGGCCAGGAGGCTACACCAGGCACATACTCAGGTGCCCAGAGTTACCACTTGCCCTCCCCCATCATCACACACAAGTGACATCAGGGCCATTTGAATAATCAGATCACAGCTGCATGGCCTTGTGAGATACCAGCTGCTCTTGGATTGCAGAGAAGTAGTACCCAAAGCCTTGCACCACAAGTTCCATAGGCAAGAGTGCACATACGCTATGGGCTGCCACTGTCCTCTCCTCCTGCGTTGCTGCTCTGAGAGAAGAAAACCCATCTAAGCAGCAAAGATTGTCACTAACAGTGCCCTGCCTTCTCTTGCAGAGCATGACTAGCAGCAGAATTATCACAGTGCCTTCCCCACGTTTTGCATAAAGTGACCTAAACCTTTAAATATTGTAATAGCTTTCCTCCACACCGAGGGGTCTGAATGCAGAAATGCTGCATTCCTTTGACATTCCCTCGAGATTTCAATAGTAAGTCAGGAATCTACTCCGAGCTTATTAAATACTTTGCACCTCCCCCAAAATAATTCTCCACCCTTCCATCAAGGAAACCTTGACCAGGCCCCTTCTTTCAACCGCAGAGTATCCCCTTGTCTGTTTTTAAATGCTTCCAAGGAGGAGGGGAAGGAGAAAGCCACACAAACAGCTCTCTCCTTCCTTCCACAGCAGGTAGGAAGGTAATTTTGCAAACCTGGGTGTGCCCACTTCAAATCTGAAGATCCAGCAAGGGCTGGAATGCAGTGACTACTGGGCCTAAGTATTTCACCCTGAGTCACAAGCTAGGCACACTCCACCATCCTCTGGATTCAGCTTAACTTTATGGCAACCCAAGCTGACACCACCTCTTGACCTTCCTTTCTGTGACAAGGATATGGATTACCAAACCCTCACCCTTTCCTCCCATGCACCTCAGCTGCCTCTGGAGGAAGATACTCACAAGCTACCTTTGTGAGCTACAAAATACACACTCTACTAAAAAAAGATTAAAATCTATATATAAATATATAGGTTTATATATATATAAACCTGCTTAAGGAGGCTGTGAGGAGCGGAACTGGGACTGTCCATGAAGCAGCCTCACAGCAGCCGAGGTCAATACAATGTATTGAATAATTTCAGTGCGCTACACAACAACTTTTGCTCTTATGAAGGAATAACTTGACCAAACTATTAATCATGTGCACATGCTGAAAGACAGACTTGATGCACCCACTAATGGCGTCACATCTCTGACCCTGTCTCGCACATTGGAGTGCACAGGGCTCCATGGGAAGTGCTTCCTGGCCTGGCAGTGTGCAAGCGTTTTGGGTGGGCCTCGTGAGCAAACCCCCCCTCACCCGCATCTACACCTTCCCCTGGTGCAAAGGGATACAAAGACTTCAAATAAGTTACTTTAGAAGCACCTCAATAACCGCCTTCACCAAAACACTCAACATTTGCAAGCTGTTACCAACCAACTCTAAATACACGCCCAGCAAGTAACCTTATGGAGACAGGACAAAAAAATTCAACTTTTTGAAACACCCCCCCTCCAAAAAAATAAAATAAACCCAAAGCCACCACAACAGCAATGTATTAAACATCTATGAAAGGAATGAGAGAGTCACTTTTACATATGGAGGCCACTGAATGAATTTTAAGTGGTTTTCTATATTTGATTTTGGAAGAAGGGGAGCGGAAACAAAGAGGAAGGAAGTGCAGTTATGAGAAATGCAATTTAATTTTCTGTTAAACAGCAGTATAATTCTGAACTCTATCTAATGCATTCCAACATGATACTGCACAATGAAGCAGTGTTTTAACAAATAAGGGCTTTGGGAGAAGCGATAGGGGCATGCTGATACAGTTACATTTATGATTTTTAAAATGTGCCTATATGTAGGCAACTCCTGCCTAGGAAAGTGCTGAAGTTCACTGCAGAATTCTTTTCAACAAGTTACAGACAGATGCATGTTTCTGATAACTGCTATCCACAGACAAATAGGAAAACATGCTACCCAGTGGGAAGAATGGACTTTTACACCATTTCAGCTGACAGGACAGGAACATACTTCTAAACACATTAAATGAAGACATATATATGTGTGTGTGTGTGCGCAAAAGTTGGGGGGCTCAGCAGTGATTTTAAATTTACCTTTATACGAGTAAAATTAATTTGTTTTCAACATCATAAATAGAATGCTACGTGTGTAAGCTTAAGATAAATGAATTTATTGCTATACTTATTACAGAGACTAATAAGAAATTGCCAATTCTTGTATGCCCCATAGTCTAATTCTTAAATCTAAAATTATATTCCACCTACAACAATATTTTTGTATACAAAGGATCTGAAATATAGGGTACTGTAAATCAGAGCAATATGCCTTGCATATTAAATAGGAGCGCATACAGCACATTAATTTCCAATGAAAAGCATCAAATAAACACCATCACATAGATTAACATGGTATTAATTGATCCAGGGAGGAGTTTCACAACACACTTAACTGAAGCAAAAATCCTCCATACTTTCTCAAGAGGAGCTTTCTTTTACCACTAAATAGTGATTAAACTTCTAAATCTCAAAATACCAAGGTACAATGCCATAAAGACAGCCAGTTCACCTTTTCAAATCAACTAGTTTAAAAAGGACCATACTTTTAAAACCAGCCCTGAAATAGTAGAAGCCCCTTCTAACAAAGTTACACAGGCAGACATACTTCCCAGATTGAATAATGGAGTAGAGGAACAAGCACGTGGAAAGTTTGATCTATTTTGTTTTACCCTTTAGTTCATGCCAGGTTTTCTATAATCTAAATATTTGTGAAAGCAATGGGCTGAATTGCTATAGGCAGTGTAAAAATACTACCCTGCTTTATTGCAAGTATTGCTTCTTTACATGAGGCCCAACAAAATTACTGCCTTCCAAAAATTAAACATACGTTTAGAAATTAAGGATGTATAAATCCTGCCCTTATTGGGAAGAAGTCATTCCCCTGCTGCTTCTACAGACCAGCTCAAAACAGTGGTGAAAAAATCCTCTCAAATACAGATGAGACTTCTACTATGTGCCTATAAAACGCTGCAGACTCCAACATGTCAGGATCAAAAAAATATGTATACCAGTATATTTACAAGATGCATTTTGTTGCTGGAGCAAAGCTGGTGTGCTTGCCCGTTACACAGTTCACAACACCACGTTTCATTTCCTCATAATACCCAGATTTTAACCCTACTCATGGAACTTTAAATTTTAAAATCTTCACAATCCTTTGCCATCAGCCCATAATAACTCACTTCTCCCACAAAAAATGTCCCTTTCCCCCCACCCCCACCCTCTAATAAATTAAATACTACCGCTGTTGCCCAGCCGAGAGACTACATTAGATATACATGGGGTGATTCTAGAAAACCTCTAGGATAGCACAGAGTGCACGCCTGTGGGTTTAAGAAAGTGCTCCATTTATCTACAGGGAAAAGAAACACAAACCTAAGCATTTTTCAAATTGCTTCTCACTGGGTAACGGAGGGCAAGGGGGAAGCAAGCGAAAGGGTCTAAAAAGAAATTAATTACCTTTGTCTTTTAGGGACTGAATGTTCAACTTCTATGAGTTTCCCATGCAGCTCCACTTTACCTGCAGAGAGAAACGGAAAGGGGAAAATAGCTAAGCGCGGCTCTGCGTCCCACGAGTCCCCATCTCCCGGCACGGGCTTGCAGGGGTGCAAGGCAGGAAGCGGGAGAGCAACACGTTAGCCCATTCATCGGTGACAGAGGCACCGGCGGAGCGGGGACCCGGCACACTCCCGGGAAGGCGGCAGAGCCCGGTACGGAGCCGTGGCTCCCCTCAGCGGGCCCCCTTCCTCCGCCCAAGCCCCGAGCTCGGAGAGAAGCGCGAAACGCCGTGTGTGGCAGCCGGGCTCGGCTCTGCAGAGCCGCCCCGTCCCAGGGAGGGGGCCCGGGGGCTCCGCTGCCCCTCGCGCCGCTGCCGGGCCTCCAACTTCGGGCAGATTTCTGCGCGGAAGCGAGCGGGAAGGGAGCCGAAAGGAGACACCGAGCGCAGCCCGAGCCCATCTTTTCCAGGAAGGCTCTCCCAGCAGAGCTCCGCAAAGCCGCTTCGCGCGGAGAAAGAAATCTATTTCTATGTATTTAAATTGGTTTTTTTAAGCACACGAAAACAGGATGTCGGGGCCGGGAGCCGGCGCGCTGCTGGAGGCGGTGATGGGTGCGTGAGAGCAGCGAAGAGAAACCGAAATAAATAGCAGTGCCGCGAGGGGGGGGCAGGCAGGGCTCCCCCCAGTCCCAAGTTCGGGGCAATTCGGCGGCTCGCCCCCGACCCTGCGGCCTGAGCTAAGCCGCGGGGAACCCCAGCCCGCTGCGGGGGGAGAAGGCCCCGGCGAGGGACTGCGGGGGGGTCCGCCTGCGCCCAAGGCGGGGTGTGCAGCGCTGCCCCGCGGAGCGCAGCCTGCTTCCCGTCACTGCTCTCCCCCGTACCCCCCCACCTCAGCGCAGCGAGGGCCCCCGGCCGGGCAGGGCTGGCAGCGGGGTTTGGAAAAACATGGGAACCGCCGAGCCGCGGGTCCGGGCTCCCGCCCCTCCCCGGCCCCGCTCCCCAGCCACGCCGGGCCGGACCCTCCCAGGGGGCTGCCGCCGCCACCGCGCAAATCCTCCGTGGCGAGGCCGGGCGGCCCCGGCCGCGGTAGGGAAACAGCAGATCGCACCTCACCTGGGGGCTGGGGAGCAGGATGGAGGAGAGCCCTCCTCCCCAACCTTTACCCCCATACCCTCCACCCCAAGACCCACAGCACGGCCCAGTCTCCACGGCCGCGGAGGAGCGCGGGAGGCGAGAGCCGTCGGGGCTGTGGGGAAGAGGAGAGGGGAGTAGAAGGGGCTGCTCACCTGAAAGTGCCTCGATGGCCTTCATGGCCCAGCTCTCGTCAGGGCAGTCCACGAAAGCGTACCCCGTCTTCACCAGGAACTGGCCTGAGAAGGGGATCTTGGAGTCCTTAAAGAGACTTTCCAGGTCGAGGGGGCTGACGTTCTCGCCGAGGTTTCCGATGTAGAGCTTGTTCATCTTCCTGGCGGCTCGGGGAGGCGCGCACCGCGGGCTGCAACCCTCGTCTTGCGAGAGGAGGTGGGGAGGAAGGGAAAAATAAAACAAAATGCGATGGAGGAAGGAGAGAGAGAGAGAGAGAGAGAGGACAGGGGAGGGGAGGGAAAAAAAAAATCAGATCTGCAGTTTGTGTCCCTCCCTCTCTCTCTCAAGGGGTAAAAAAAAAAAAAAAAAAAAAAAAAAAAAAAGGACAAAAAAAAAGCTTTGCCAAACGGGAGCCCCAAGTGCCTGCCGTGCTACCCGGGCGCATGGGGGGCGCGGGGAAACACCCAGCGCCGCGGCCGCGGATGGCGGGCTGAGGAGAGGAGGAGGAGGGGAGGGGAAAGGAAAGGAGAAAAAAAACTACTTTTTTTTGTCTTGCCCCCGAGCCCCTTTGGCAGCAGCAGGCGGACTATGGAAATGTCACACTACGTGCATGCAGGCGCCGCCTTCCCCGTATGAAAAAAAGGGGGAGA
>JANRGW010024747.1:0-11640 GCA_024733675.1 Psilopsiagon aymara | reverse complement strand
GGTGGTAGCAGCAGTGGTTTGTGTTATACCTCAGTTACTGGGCTGTTCTTATCTCAACCCATGGGAGTTACATTCTTCTGATTCTCCTCCCCATCACTCTGGGAGCTGGGGGAGGAAGGGGGAGAGGGAGCGAGCGGCTGCATGGTTCTGGGTTGCCAGCTGGGCTTAAATCACGACAGTTCTTTTTGGCACTCAACATGGGGCACAAAGGGTTGATATAATGACAGATATGACCAGAGTGTATCGAATCATATTTGTGATAAGCATTGAATTTCCAGGTTAAACTGCAGTTGGAAACAAAGACAAATTCCTCACAAGGAGAAGTGTGGGAAGGATGGTGCTAACCAACAAAGCAGATCATGCTTCTACTACAGCTTCTTATGACTGTAGTGCAGCAGAGCTAATGTTGGCTTAACTGCCTTCCCAGGAATTGGCACAGAAGCTACAGCCAATGCTGAATTTGTTTAACATAGATGTGAGAAATAATACAATAGGTAACAATTTTAAGTATATGCTGATTAGAGAAAGAAAGTGTGAGACATATTAGTTTTTAGCAAGAAATGTCAGAAAACAACAAAAAAATCCCAGCCTATTAATTGAAACAATTGAGGCATGGTTTTGGTGTCAGTCTTCCGTTTCTAACATACACTCCCTACTGCACAGCTAAAAATTAACTGACCTCGCCTTTATCTACATTTAAGAGTTCTGTTACTTATCATGGGTGTTTTCCATTTGTCATATATATGCTAATGATGCCCAGTGCACCCTACTGATTTTTGCCATGTCGTTCTACATGTCTTTTTATAAATGCTTGAAAATATCTTGGTGTGCATTTGCTGCAAAGTCTGAGCAGATAGGGATTTGGGGGAACTTTAAGATTCAGGCAATTGTTTTAGCACAGCCATGAATTTAAATAGTCATTGTCTTTCCACAGACATTATTTTGTCACTATCTTTCACACACATTATTTTCAGGTGTATGGGCATGGTTAGCAAAGGAAGCAAGACTCCTACACATGCTTATCTGCAAATAACACCCATATTAACCCTGGTAACATAAAATCGATGTGGCTAAATACAGAGGGAAACAATTGTTATATTTACCACAGATAATAACGAAAGTACAGTTCTGCTAACACTGGTTTCCAAACCACTTTCTTTATTACAAATACTACTTTTCTCAGAAGGTAAACTGAAGCAATTTGTAAAGCAGTGAGTTTTTAATCATATTCGAAGTGCAGCTTTCAACACACTCTTCAGTGTGGCTTGACACTCATTTAAGTACTGCAAGACTACTTATGAGTTACAAGCAGCAGAAGCAAAATGAAACAATCAAAGTTTAAATTGAACTGGCTGCTTGAAAGACCCTGTTTATGAAGAAAGAACATGTTTGTACTGTGTTAATATTCTCATGTAGGTCAGAGACATCTAAAAAATAGTGTAAACTTGCTTGGTTTAGGCAGTTCTCTAGACTAATAGAATTTCTCCTCTGAAGTTGTGGAAGAGAAAAGGCTGGCATCCTCCTCAGGCAGCAATAGTGAGACAGAAGCCAAAGTCCTTCTACTTTCCTTCTGGCATGAGCTGTTTTTTCTCTAATACCACTTTAAATAAGAAACTTGCTTATAGAAACCTAATGGTAGTGGAAACTCCTTGGCTGAACTTAAATCAACAATCCTCATGCCAGTTGCCTGTTAGCAATATAGATATACTTTGTCTTTTGCTGATAAGCACACTGAAATCTGTAAGGATATACTCTGTTACCTCTTTTTAATTAAAGATAAAAATCCAGCATTTTGTGTTACTGAAACTGAGCCTGATTACCTATCTTGAGAAGCTGAGCTATTGCTGTACTGAGGACTAGGAAATGTTGTTTATCAAATTGAGCAGAACTGGAATTGGAACAAAATTTCTGGGCATTGTTTGAACAATAGCTCCTTTCCCTTCAATTCTCAGGACAAAGTAAATATCATAGATTGCTGGTAAACATTTTTCCCCTACCGATTTTATTCATGCCTTAAAGGTCTTGTTAGCTTGTTTCTTGCAGAATGGATGCCTAAAGCTGTAAGAACCTTTCAGGGTAAATCGTTACATAGATCACAACTACAACTATGGGCTTTTATGGTCTTGTTTCCAAAACTCATCATAAGAAAATTACTAGCTGGCTGCTATTTCCTATCTCTTTTCATAGCATCTGTGGTTGTCTTCACACTAAATGCTTACAAATATCTGAGTAAGAAAAAAAGAAAATTGTTTCTGCAATTTAAAAGTTACAAACAATATATTGTAGCGAAGGGTCATCACAAGTTTACATTTTAGACTCAATTGATAAGTTTTTACTCAATTTTTCAGAATGAACATTTTAAGTATTAAAACCTCCAAATATATGGCATCAGGCTCGAAAATAGAGCCATCCTCCAAAAGCACTCCGCAAAAGTTTCTAGTCAGATTTTTTTAATTTAAAGAAAACAAAACCAATAGTGATTCATAAAATTGTATTAATCCAGACACAACTACCTTAAACATGAAAGACTAAATGTCTTGCCATGAGACATGCAATCGCGTCATTGAACAAGCTCTTCAAAATGCACCTTCTTCATTCTGATTTATCTATCCATGAAATGGCATGCACAAGAAACCCATAGATTAATGTTTTATATAGCCTTAATAATTCTCACTTGGAAGAAGAATATTTGTTATTATTTGAAAATTGAAAGTCAAAATGAAAGCAAAAGATTTCTCTGCTGCAAGCAAATATTTTGCAAAGTTCAGTTGCCAAGTTCATTTGCTAAATTCTATTTCCAGTTCTTGCACACGCAAATGTGTGTCCAGTAAGCCTTTCTATAGCCATAGTCAAACATCTACCAGAATTTAGGTTGAAATTTTAAAACATCCCCGTAATCTTCTAGATGATATTTTGAATATGCAAGTGATTTATGTTAACAAGAAGTAACCATTCCAGTGGATTCACAGCCCCTCCGAAAATTTTCTGAAGGGATTATTCTAAGGATTTATTTCTAGGGGTATTTACAGGTATTATTCCAAGTGTTTCTGCAGAAAAGAGCTTGAGTTCAGCATGTTATGACCTACTATAATACATTTTCAATATAAAATAATAGTAACTTTCTTAAAAAAGAATAAGCTGTACAGCATCTTACTGATATAAATTCTGAAATCACAATGATGAGAATATCCCGAAGGAAAAAGCTTATATTCCAGAACTTTCCAGTGCTTGAACCACTGGAAGTTTAGACTTTTGACTCAAGTATGTAAATGACAATTCACCACACTGTAAAAGTACTCTATACAGCAAGTAGAAGACAAATTCATTTAGGAAATGTTGTGTCATGTACAGCAGGGATGGGAGTTTCAGAAAGTCAAGGCATGGAACCACATGATCCATGAAGTGGTGTCATTGATGCTGGGATAGATTAGTCAACTCAACTAAACTGGAAGCTGGTTCAGTTATGGCTGCACCACACCACAATCAGCCATGTAGATGTACTAGCCCTTGTGTTTTCTAAACTGAGTGGGAATTAAAACATGGGTTTGATACATAAATGCTGACCACATTGGCTCATGCTGTCGAGATCTTATCAAATTTTCTTTTCTCCAGACCTTAAAATATGACTAAATTAACATTACCTGTTCCCCCAATAAAGCTGAGGCTCATTTTAAAGTAGAATCAGACAGAAGAAGTTCTTAGAAAAATCATAAATTTAAAACCTTCCTCAGCTATGTGTCTGACATGGCACACATACTCTATAACTATCTATGTCCATCTTGTCTAACATGACATATGCTGTCAAAGAATGACAGCTGGTTCTTCACTTGAATTTAATTATGGAAATACGATTAAATCACTGATTTAAAAAAGGTTTCATATTATTGTGATGTGACCAAACCCAGAATTTTGCTTTGAGTCTTTTTGGGTTTTTTTAAACATCTGGAATCCAGATAATAATTATCTTAATTAAGATGTATGAAGATCATTGTCTATTTGGCATTTGTATATTTAGCACTTTCAAATATGTGTCCATTTCATTAGCAGATGCCTCCACTACCTTTTCCCATTGTGATACAAAACATCTCTTTTTTCTCTCTCTGAGTGCCTTTTAAAATGCAAATAAAATCATCTAGGACTGAATAAAGATGAAATTTACATCTTGTCAACTTCTATGCTGAAAAGAATAAAAAGACTCAGGGAAAAGGAATGAAAATAAAGTGCACCTTGGTAAAGAATCTCATTGATGATTGTTGTCAGCTTCAGGATGGTGTCATGACTTTTCCTTCAGGAAAGCAGAGCTTCATCTATTATGGGTCATGCTGGAAAGCCTGATCAAAGATTGTTTTCTCTGATTCTCGTGGAGAGGAAGGAACTAGCAAATAGGTACTGTGCAGGGTTTCCTGTAAAATCAACTTCCACCTCTCTGTCCAGTATATTTACCACCACTGCCAGCAGTGTGAATGAGAAAATGCTGGAAATCACAGGTACAGGTATTAATTTTTCAAACAACCTTTTAATACAAACAATTTGATTCAAGAAAATCTACATAACTACAATCAGTCTCAAAGTACATTAGGATCATTTCAGTAGCTTGATTTCAAGTTGTCACAGTATTCTAAGACAATATTGAGGCATCTGGAATAGTAAAATGAATGATAGCCCGATTTTGGACATGGGTGATGCTAATTAAAAGAAGTTAACTTTCACTTTGTCTAGCACGGTATGACTACACAGAACAGTAAAGATGTCCTAATATGTTGTGTTGTCTTCTTTCTAGGCAAGGTGCTGTTAAGCTAAATCTATCTGGAATCAATAAAGAGGTTTCATTTTGCTTAGTTAGACTGATCAGGAATTTTAAAGGACAAATCTAAACACATTTTGAAGCCTAAGAAAGGAATGTTTGAACTGATATGTTAACTTTCCTGTGAAGGTTTTTCCTGCCTTTCCATGCTGAGTTTACTAACCCAAGTCAAGTGGCTTTACTTCAAGGAAGCAGTGAAAACAGAAAACTCGACACCTGGCTAGTCCCATAGTTTCATTCCCCAAACAGTGGCTCTGCTGAATAAAAAAAATTACAGTTTCCGGTGTTAATGAAGTAAAAATCCATGCAGTAGCTGGTAATTTAGGGGGCAGGAACTTGTACATTTCACGACGGAGGAACAGCAGTGAAACTATGTGTGGGATTACCCCTTCATCTTTTATCCTTTGTTCTTGGAAATCACTTCCTGAAGGCTATATCTGCTTGGATTTTTATCAGATTGCATTTTATACTTGCATGAAACAAAGCTGTTAGTCAGTAAGTTGTGTTGCATTGACCAGATAAGACAGCCGTATTCGCCTTCATCAAGCTTTCTTAAACACAAAGAATGCTATCTTACCAAAGGTGTTTGACCATGAGGCCTTTTTTTTCAATCAATCTGTGAAATAAAACATCCATGTAGTTTCACTCATAATCGCTAATTATGTTTATTTCTAATTAACTTTTCCTTTACAGATGGCTTGTGAGGAAGAACTTAACATCAAAATACATTTCTAAGTCATTTTTTACTGATGTGCCTTTAACTAACTCTCCCATCTGCAACTCAAATAAGCATGTTTCTGTGTCATTTGATTTGGAGTATTTACTTCTAATCTCACATAAATCTCAATATAATGTGTAACACCATAGGTACTGGGCATGTCATATTCTGTAGCATAACTCACATCAAGTCTGAAAAGTAAAGGAAATTCCTACATTTACTAGCAAGAGCTGACATACAGAGAGGCTCAATACTTTAACGAAAGATTTGGGATCAGACATTTGGAGTTCCTTGCTCCTAGGGGAAAATCAGAACCCAAAGGCAGTGGTTTCTCAGGCTTCCTGTATCAAGGATAAGGAGCTCTGTGGGTTTTAGGCACTTCTATGACTAGATGTTTCACTGAAGACAGAAGAAATGTAGGTAGAGAAAGGAAATCCAGTTTCAGACTTAAGAAAATTCAGACTTAAGTCCATGTAAATTCCAACTCAGCAGCAAAATCCTCTGTGTCATCAAGCAGTGAGGTGACATCTTGTCTACTTTCTGTGTCAGGACAGAGGCTGATTGCTTGTTTGTAACAGTCCATATCATCACATTAACTGCTGGCTGTCAAATCCTACATACTTGGGCCCTTGCAAGGCTATTAATTGCAATTTAAGATGTAAAACATATAACCTAGTACACAGTCATTATTTTGATGTGTTGGCTGCTATGAATTGACGAGCACAGCACTATGTTTTATAATATATCTTTCTGAAAAGTCATATAAACCTTAGATTAGTCTTCAGGGGAACACAAATGAAAAAATAAAGCAAAATAAAATGAGGTACAGCATTGTGAAATAAGTTAAATTCTATGATAACAAACCCTAACTTTTTTCCTGAATAGCAGTGACTTTATGTGATACACTTCTGTTAAATTGTACGATAGGCAGTATTTTTTAGTATTTCAAAGTAAAAAAGCATTTTGGATTGGCTATCTTTCTGTTACCCTTGAAAACAGATATTTTGGTTCCTGATGTCGAAGAAAGGCTGTCCAATTATCAGAAGCCTTCCTCCAAGACAAGATGGTTAAAATCCTTCCGAATACACCAAAATCTGCCCTGAAATGCAGACAGTCCCCTGTGGTTTTCCATCAGTCAAACTGCATATGGAAGGCCCCTCCACCTACCTCCTTGGAAGGAGGTCCAGCAGTCCTATCAGCATTGGGTTTTTGAAGGCGGTTCTTTAAAGAAAGGGTTCCTCATCATTAAGAAATATTTCCCCAGGGCTGAAGATGCTGTAAACGAAATAAAACAGAGCAGAAATATCCAGACTGGAATGATTTTTACTCTTTTCCTCTGTAGTTGATAACAACACCATCTGCTCAAGGATTTTCTGCTAGCAGGCTAAAGTCATTGAATAAACTGCACTCTCCAGATTGTTTGCTCCTCCACTCTATATAGCAATCTACAATTGTTGATTAATTAAAGTCCAGAGTTCCCCAATGAGATAGGGAGGTACTATTATTCCAGATGAGGAAACTAAGGCAGAGAGAGTTTACCTGACCTGTGAAAAGCAGCTGGAGAATTCAGTTTTAAATAGTAAATCACCAGAGTAACTTTCCACATCATTACACACCAGCCTGAAATATTGTCAAATGCCTTCTTTTTACTATTTTTTGGAGAAGTGGGAATTTGGGGAAGGATCTCAACTAAAAGTTCCTTTCATATACTCCTCAGGAGCAGCTGCAACTGATAGTGATAAATAATCAAAAGTATACATTGCCATCTGATGTCAGACTGCTTTGCCTGGTTTATAATCTGAAATTTCATGAGGCAAGGGTTTCTATGACTGGATGAGTTCCAAAGTGGAAAATCGTATGTGGAAACACATACCAGATGATCTCAACTATTGCATTTGATGTTCAAACTGCACTTGGAGTATTGTGTGCAGTTCTGGTGTCCTCAACATAAAAAAAATGTGGATTGTTGGAACAAGTCCAGAGGGGGGGCACGAGGATGATCAAGGGACTGGAGCACCTCTCATATATGAAGATAGGCTGAGACAGGCTGTTCAGCCTGGAGAAGAGAAGGCTGCATGGAGACCTCATAGCAGCCTTCCAGTATCTGATGAGGGCCCACAAGGATGCTGGGGAGGGACTCTTCATTACGGACTGTAGTCATAGGACAAGCGGTTACGGGTTCAAACTTAAACAGGGGATGTTTCGATTGGATGTATGGAAGTTCTTTACTGTAAGGGTGGTGAGGCACTGGAATGGGTTGCCCAGGGAAGTTGTGAATGCTTCATCCCTGGCAGTGTTCAAGGCCGGGTTGGACAGAGCCTTGGGTGTCATGGTTTAGTGGGAGGTGTCCCTGTCCATGGCAGGGGGTTGGAACTAGATGATCTTGAGGTCCTTTCTAACCCTAACTATTCTATGATTCCTCACTCCTCAAAATAAAACACATGGTTAAAAAAAAGGATTAAAAGGGTTAAATTACCAACCTGGTGCCTGTCCAACAGGAATTCAACTTGGAACTGAAAACTTACATAAGCAGAAAAACTAAATAGGCAAACAAATGAAGTTTGAAGACAATTCAGGAGACTCACATAATGAAGACAAATACACCTTCTTACCACCAAGGGGCTAAAAAATAATTGCAGACTTCTTATGTACAGATTATTTGTATAGCAACATTTGTATTCACACTCTGTGTGCAGTTTGTGCATATACAGTTCTGTAAACTGCATTTAGATTTGTATATATTATTTAGCATATATAGGACATAAAAAGCAGTAAAGGTTATAATCACTGCACCCCTAAGCTTACACTGCAATTTGACCAAGAATGGTTGCATGGCAGTATTTCAGAAAGGAAGAGATCTAATTAAGAGTCTTTGAGCCTTGAGTTAAGGAGAAAAGAGATTGTTCTTGGCAGTGAAAAGGCCTGTCCCACAGCACGGCTGAGTTCTGCAAAGTGCCTGCAATCAGAAGATGCAGAGTAGAGCACGTGATGACCTCTGCTGTGTTTGGTGGCAATCATCTTGCTGTCACTCTGACCATGAGGTGTCATCAATGGGAAAGAAGCTCAGCAGGGCCAGAAATACCAGCGCAGGAAATAGAAATGGTCTCAAATGATCTCTCTCATGCATTAGCAATGAAATTACATTAAAAGTACACATTGTATAGAGTTAGAGATGAAAGGTTTAAAGCAAGAAATGAAATATGTGTAAAGTAGAGCCAGAGTGCCAGGGCAAGACATGATGATGGTTAGATGAAACAGGAGCACAATTATATCTTCCTGCAAACACTATTATTTTGTCCTGACTACTTTGGATAACTTTGGGTAGACATAGTGATAAACCAACAAAAAACTCAGGCACTGTGTGTGTTTGCATTGTGACTTCCAAATTCAGGATATGCACTACCAAATTAAGAAGCAAAATGCAGAACATACCTGGGCAAAGACATCAGAAGGGAGAGGATTATATTGGAAGTTTGCCACAGCCCTTTGCAGCAATGTTACTTTCTCCATTGCTTCAGATACACGATATATAATATTAATTGATTATATTCCCTTTACATGATTCTTAGGCAGTTACAGCTCTAGGTTTTTTTATTTTAGCATTTTCTTCTTGAACAGAGATTAAATTATTCTCTACTTTAGTACAAAATTTCAAATGTCCTATTCATCTCACGTCAAGAAAATTATCACTTCTTGCATCAGCAATTTAAACTGGCCTCTGCTGAATGAAAATTGATGCTAACAACTGGTAAAATGCCAAGTAAACCAAATGGTACTTGCTGTATTATTTTTGCATTGCAATAGCTTGTCCCCAAACGCACAATACCCTTGACAACTGTCAGCCTAAATTCTGATCAGACTAATTCTGCTGTAGATCCAAACTGAACTACTTCAATGAGCTGAAGAACAAATTTTCCTTTTACCAAACATGTAGGCTACTGGCTTCATTCCATGGAAGATGCAAATGCTGACTGGGGAGGCTATCAGTTGTGGGAAAAGATGTGAAGAGCTAAGTCAAAATAGCTCATGGTTAGTTTGAGGTGCTGGAAAGAAAATAATACTCATGAAAATAAAGTTTTGTATTGAAGCGGAGGGCCCACTGGAGATATGAATTACCTAAAATATAGACAGACCTTAGTGGTTCAGTATGTTTCATACACCTGTAACATTTTCAGAGCCCAGAACCTTGCTGAGATTGGTGACAGTCTAATAGAGAAACTCAAGTTCCTGTCCCAGAAATCTTGCAATCCAAGCCACTGAGAAAGAGGCGAATACACTGAGGAAAGAGATGAATGGAAGTAACACTGAATGCTTCATTTCTAAGTAATAACACCACAAAAATATTCTGATAAACAGATACTAAGAAGGCCTCCATGTTAGATTTACATTCATCATGGAATAAGGAGCTGTGTTTTTTTTAAAGAGACACCTTTCATAGCATTGTCCCCTGGACCAAAAATTCACATTTATGTAAAAAACTTTTAGTTTATTCTGCAAGACAGAGATGGACCATTTAAAAATACCATTTGGAAGCGGATGCACACACACACAAACACACATACACTTTTTTTTCAGAGAATACAACTTCATTTTTCATACCATGTGCTTCCTCCATACTGCTTTATTCTTCCCTCTGTGCTGCCTCATCAATCCAGGATTTAAGTTGGGTTTTTTTGTAAGTAGTCCCATTGCTTTTTTGCTTGTGAAGTATTACAGCTTCCGTGCAGTAAAATTTTTTGTGCAGCTCTATGTTGTTACAATGCTGCTTCACTGTAAGCTGTTTGACTTACCATTGTTGCAAAAAACCACCAGCTTCTTGTACACATATAACAGATATCCTGAATGTTCTCCAGATGTCTATCTGAAATAGATTACTTCTAATTAAAAAAAAAAAATCCTGCAGATCTACTGCTACGAATAATGATGTAAAAAACAGACACCTTTCTTAGTCTAGGCAGTGGCCAGTCTCGTGTATGATATATCCACCCTGGTTTTCAAGTGTGGGGCTGTTTCTAGGATGACACCAAAGACAGTAAGTTTTCCCTCAAGTGGTTTATTAATAGTGGTATCACCTTGTACTGTACTTATCTTCTAGCTGCACACCACATTTCTGTGCCTCTATGTTCAGTGTAGGGCTGGAAGAAAATACCCTGAATCATTCTATGAGATGGAGTGTAGTTCTTCATTGTGTCTTTCAGGATGGCAATAGCTTAATGATGGTTATCTTCGTATTGCTGTTGTCTGCTGGAGACTGCAAGGTAAAACTGGGCAAAGAGAGACTAGCTGCCCACACTGTGCAATTAAATAAAAGGTAGTAATGTCAACATAAAAAAAAAAGGGGGGGTGGTGGTGCATATTTTGGTTATTAATGATAGCAAATGTGCACAGAAGTAAGGAACTGGCTGGAAGAATTAGATCCTTTCCCTGCCCTTGTTTTGTGACAGAGAAACAAAAGAGCAGAACTGGTTGAGTAATGAACAGAGCCTCTGATTTCCAATCTTGCTTTATTCATAGGTATTATACACAACTTTTGTTTCATGCCAACATTGTATGGTGGTTCAGTGGTTTGGTTCTTTTTTTTCTCTGTGTTTCTTTCCCTCCTCATACATCACTGAAAAGCTGACTTACCTCCTCTGCTAGTGATATGTTCAGCTGCCCAACCTTGGCTCTCTTGGGCTCCTCTTACAAAATGGTCTCCACAAACATTTCTCATCTCTGCACTTGATCCTCTGTGAACTTACCTCCTAGCCTGTAAAATCATGTGTCATTAGCAATATCACTGTTCTTTAACAGGTAATTCACCTATCAGGCTCCCTGGAAGTCATTCCCAGTGTCTTCTACACACTGAAAGGGTACTGCAAGGAAACAAATGTTCAATGTCTCCACTCCGTTATCAAAACATTAACAGAGTCTTTCTTTCTCATTCCTGGCTGAAACAAAACCTTGGAGTTTTTAATGAATTGCTTTAAGTTCCCCTTAACTGAAAGTTGGGAGAATAAAACTTTTTAGTATCACAGAATAGTTAGGGTTGGAAAAGACCCTAAGATCATCCAGTTCCAACCCCCCTGCCATGGGCAGGGACACCTCCCACTAAACCATGCCACCCAAGGCTATGTCC
>JANRGW010024745.1:0-20695 GCA_024733675.1 Psilopsiagon aymara | reverse complement strand
TTGGCTCTCAAAGTTGTTGCTCTTGATCTCACAGTTTCAGCATGTCGTACCTTACAGCTGGTATTTGCTGTCTTAGTGTTTATCATCTGTGAGCCTTGGGCTAAAGCTCTTGTTTCACTGTACTTTATGATAATGACTTGTAATATAATAGACTCATTGATCATGAAACTGATCTGGCTTGCATTCCCAGTGTGATCACTACCTTTATACTTTGGGAGGTATATAGTAGAAGTGCTGAGTGATTACCATCTTTTTTCTCCCTCTTGTGTGGTCAGCTTATGAGGGAGACATTTCCACACACCCTAGCTAAGAGTACAGCAACAGACAGCACAGCTACTCCAGCTCCAAGCACAGCAGCTACAGCAGTCCCAGTAACAAGTACAGCAGCGCCATTTGAGAGTTCTGAAGGTTTTGAATGGCCTTTGGGTACCTTTGAGACCTGCCTGATGATTGTGATGGGGATCACCATGTTGGCACACAGAGTGTTTATCCACACCCATTTCATCTGATCTAGAAAGTTAAGCAGAGTCGGGTTTGGGTCTTGTCTAGAGTTAGGCGATGATATAAGAGGACCCAGAGATTTTCCCCAGGGCTGGACAGTCATGAGTGGCAGGGTGTGTGGGATAGTTTGGTCAAGTATCTAGTCCACTGGGCCCCTCCAGTGCTTTGGAAGCATCGGATATGGAAGGCAGCTGTATGGAGTCCCCAACAACAAGTTGCAGAAACTGCTAAAGGGGAGGGTGAATTATATTTGAGCTTGGTGGGCCCATGACACTTCAGGCCATCAGGGTAGAGATGCAGCATACAGATGGACTCATGATCGAGGGGTGGACTTAGCAATGGACACAATTGCCCAGTTTATTCATGAGTGTGAAACATACTGCAGCTAAGCAAGCCAAGCAGTTAAAGCCTCTTTGGTATGAAGGACAATGGCTGAAGTACAAATATGGGGAGGCCTGGCAGACTGACTACATCACACTCTCTCTCCTACTCTGAAAGTCTGTACAAGAGATAGAGCCCAACCTCATGGAACTAATGGACTCAGCAGCTTTATAGGGATTGGTCCAGGCACTGAGGAATAATCTCTTTCTCCCTTTGTGTGTGTGTGTGAATGCATATATATATATATATATATATATATATATATATATAAGACTGATGGTATATTGAAAATGTGGGATCTGAGCAAGACATGAATGGTATGGAATAAGGGGTGGATACTGTCCTGGGTTCAGCAGCAGCAGTCAGTTTTTTTCTCCTTCTTAGTAGCTGGTGCAGTGCTGTGTTTTTGACTTTCAGGCTGGGAACAGCAATGATGACACCAATATTTTCAGTTGCTGCTCAGTAATGTTTACTCTGACCAAGGACTTTCTGAGACTCATGCTCTGCCAGGGAGGACAGGAAGCCAGGAGGAAGCAGAAACAGGACCCCTGACCCAAACTAGACAAAGAGATATTCCATACCACAGCACATCATGTGCAGTATATAAACTAATGCAAGTATAATTAAGTATAATATATAATATCCTATATTATCCTATACTATCATAAATACTATATAATTAAGTATACTTGCTTAAGAGGAGATACAGGTGCTGGGGTTAGTATCTACTTATAGGATAATTACTATAAAACAGTAGCTTAGTAACAGTAAGTATTCATCCCTGGAACAAGTGGATACTGACATTCCTCCAGCCTGGCCAGCAAAGACTCTCTGGATATCTTCACGGGTGCTTATCTCAGGCTAAGCATACTAATTATTTTAAGTGTTTGTTGGCCAATAGGAAATTATTTTATGCTCATAAGCTGCATATATCCTGCTTGCAGGGTGACTTTGTACATAGCTTGAAGATATCTGAACACAGTGACCCAAAAGAATACCTGTAACAGATCAATGGACCATGTAGACAGCCTACATCCTTTTGATTGAAAGCCAGAAACTGAAAGCAGGATTGCTGATTTGTAATTTAGGGTAATTGGTGGCAATTTGTAGAGGCCTGTTCAGACTGTTCTGCACAGAAGGTCACAGCCTAAACCCAGAAATCTTCATTCAACTGAGGAAAAAAAAAAAAAAAAAGAAAAGAAAAGAAAAATCAAATAACTTCTTTTCTTCCAGATGCAAGCTTGGAGGTGTGAGCCATTCAGAAATGACCCTGTCTGGGATCAAGAAGATTTTCAGGGCTAAGTTGCAGTGAGAGAGAGGCAAGAAAGGCATTTGCAATCTGTCATGAGAGCACTAAACCTGGGGCAGATATCTGAGCTTCTGTGCCATAAACTTTGTGGATGACTGAAGCTAATTGGCCTCTGCTCTTAAAAAGAGAAAAGGGAGTTCTTGGAGAGAACTTCGAGTATTGTGTGCAGTTCTGGTGTCCTCAACATAAAAAGGACATGGAACTCTTGGAACAAATCCGGGGGAGGCCTACAAGGATGATCAAGGGACTGGAGCACCTCCCATATGAAGATGGGATGAGAAAGTTGGGGCTGTTCAGCCTGGAGATGAGAAGGCTGCATGGAGACCTTATAACAGCCTTCCAGTATCTGAAGGGGGCTTATAGGGATGCTGAGGATGGACTCTTCATTAGGGATTGTAGTGACAGGACAAGCAGTGACGGGTTCAAATTTAAACAGGGGAAGTTTAGAGTGGCTATAAGGAGGAAGTTCTTTACTGTGAGGGTGATGATGCACTGGAATGGGTTGCCCAGGGAAGCTGTGAATGCTCCATCCCTGGTGGTGTTCCAGTCCAGGTTGGACAGAGGCTTGGGTGGCATGGTTTAGTGTCAGGAGGGTTGGAACTAGATGATCTTAATGTCCTTTCCAACTCTAACTATTCTATGATTCTATGATCCTATAAAAAAGCAAGAGAAAAGCAAGGAAAGAAAACAGGTCTGAAAGCAGAGATGGGATCCTGGAGAGAGGCAAATGGCAAGTTAGTGCGTAGCTAAGGGATAAAAAAGTAAACGTTACACTAAGCTGGAAGAAAAGCTGTAATATTGAGCCTCCAGAGAAGAGGCTGTATGTTCAGTGTCTGTGATGAAACAAATTCAAAAAAACATGACGAATAGCACAGAAAACCTAGTGCCTTAGGAATTTGAATGAAGGAGTAAGGTCAGCAGCTGAAAGAGACTGGAGCAACTCCGAGACTATTGATGAAAGTTAGACTACGCTGCAAATCAGGTCATTCAATGTGCCAGCGTCCCTGAAAAATAGTGTGGCAGGATAAATAAGGTACAGTGTTCAGGACACAAGACATCAACATTTGTGATAGGGATTGGGATAATGAACATAATCCAGATCATTCTAAATAAGATCTACCAGGTTACCATGACATTACTATGCATTCCCTTCCTCCACAGAAGGAGTCTGCGCAGGTACTGCTCCCTGGAGTAACACTAAAATTGATGACAGTGGGAAAGAGTGACACAAGGAAACCAATTTAGTCTCAGATCAGTTGAGCTGTAGCACTTTGGTAGTAATAGTGCAGTACAGTGAATGTTAGGAAACCTCAAGACTGACTATGAAAGCCCACAAAGCTATTACAAGGGCAGTTACACATCCATCAGATTGAGAAACAGCCTAGTGTTAGAGAATAAATAATTGCTAATATTTGTAAACTGCACAGTGCCTACTTACAGTTTCTTTGCACGTGGCTAAATGCCAAACAGAGACCCAAAGGAGGGGTCATAATAACAATGGGCTCTTAGATAGCCCACAGGTTCCAGATGGGATGCATGAGGTAAAAAAGTGTAGCACCTGCAGTTAGGTTCAAGTAAACCAACCTGGCAATTGAAATGCAGCCCTGATGGTCTTTTGAAAGATTAGCTAAAATCTTCAACAAGAATTTTTAATTCAAGTCATTGATCTTCTGTCTTCATGGGCCTGCAGTTCAAATGCAATTGCTTGTCTATGGAACTTAGAGAATGACAAAAAAGAAATGCAGTAAATAGGTGAAGATTTCAAAGTATTTAACACCTTTTCACAACTGCTCAACTTTGTGCTCTTTTCTTTGTACAGGAAAGCCTGTATCCTACAAGGCTGTTTTTCCAAATAGCCCATTTTGATGCAAGTCTTTGTCTATAAGAGGTTTGAAATAAGACTGCTTTAGACGGCCACAAGAAACAATCACCTGGAGCTTTCAGCTGAGGTTGAGTGAAAGCATCAGGTGATTTTCAGAGTCAGTACGTTCTTATTCTGAAGAGTCTGAAAAAACCCTTATTCTTTCTCTAGGCTAAAACAAAAGCACAAAAATGTGAAGTATGCTCTTTCCAGTATTTTGATGTAAAAGTCTTTTAATGAAGGCAGGTTGGGGTTTCAACAGAGACCAATAGAAAATACCTTGCAAAAGAACTATACAAAACACCACAGGTTCTTTAAAACCATCAGATACTAGTCAAAACCAAAGATTTTTGCATTTGGTCTATTCAGTGAATTTGGGTACAGTATAATCAAATGTTAAATAGATCACCAAAGTTGTTGTGGAACTGTTATTTTGAGATAAATAACATTTGGGTTTTGTGAAGTATTTGCTTTATGAAGATTCCAAGAATATTAAAAATTAATTTTTCTCAGGTACCATTATTTCTATATTTCATGTTGTATTGCACACAATCCTGGCATGACTTGAATGACATTATAAGCAAGAGCCAGACTATTGCTATACAATGCAACTACTAACAACACAACACATCAGTGTCAGCATGCCCCACTGGATGACTACACCATCAGTAATGTTTTTTAAAAGGCGCTTATTTTCAAAATTTGTATATAAACTTCCTTCTAGACTGGGACAGACAGCAAATGGCAGCTTCCCAAGAAGGTGCTATTGTCTTTCACTGAGCTCTGGGTGCATATGACACCAGGATTACTCCAGGCTCTCCCAGGAGTCACCATACTTGAAGCTGGGTACTTGAAGCTTCAGAGTCAGGGTGTTAAACCATACGTACTTGTAATATCATCTGTGCCAAAGGAGGCTAAATGATCCATAAGCAGGTAGTTCTTAGATTTGAAAGTAAAATTAGAATGATCGGGGACAAGCTATATGAACCATGGGTAACATTTCTGACAGCTTTCTTTCACAGCAGTTAAGAGCTGTGTCTAGTGAGGGAAGGTTCCACTGTCTGGTTCTTTTGCAATTTGGGAATTTTTCCTATATTATCATAAACACTACCCATTTCATGAGCTCAGATCTGCATCTGTTTTCTTGAGCAGCAACTGGGAAATAAAGCACTCTTAACATCTGTGTTAAAACAGACATCACTAGAGAAAAAATTACTAGCAATATAGAGATTATTTAGAAAAGAATTTGTTCAGTTCTGAAAGAAGAATGAAGCCATTCATAATTTGAAGTAGAAAATATGCCATAATAGCCAACAACATACTGCTTAGAAATTCAAGTTCATATCCTTGTTTTGCCTGACACAGAGCACAAGTCTTCTGTGGTTTAGATTCAAGGAACTGCTTTGCTAAACATCTCTCGTCCTTGCCCCACCCTGACTCACGAATTGAAACACACGACTATTTTTCAGCAGTTCTGCTTTATACACTTAAAAATACCCATATATTCTCTTCTGCTTTACTGCATCCTACTGACAGCACTCATTTTCATTCCATATCAGAACAAAAATTGTTTGTCCAGCCAGCCATTAAATCTATTAATCAGATTTAACACCTAATACTTTTCAGGATCTCCCAAGTAATACATTGCAAACAGAAAGATTAAAAAAAAAAGCCAAGATAGTCATTATAACCTTGTAGCAATACTGACAGTTAATCTAGAACTTTATATTAGCCTTTTTTCTGCATTTACATAAAAATAATGTTTTCCATCCTGCTCCCTGATAAATGATGAGGTCTTTGAAGTACCAGCATGTAAGCACCTAATGTTATCATTTCAAAGGAATCTGATTAGAATAATAGTAACCAATAAATAGTAAAAGAAATCCCTTTATACTTATGCCAGACATTACAATGTAGCAAAGCATTCCAATTCTATAAAATATACATATTTTTATGTGATGTTCTACCGTCTTTTCCTATAGCAACAACAGCTGTCAAATGATGCTAAATAACTGCAGCTGAAAGAAAGCTGGTGACAATTTATCTAGGGAGGTAGACAGAAATGTATCTACCCACATGTATATTTACCCATATGAACTTAGCAAAGCTTGCATCTTTGCTCCTTCAAAAGAGTTCTATTCTAAAGTATAGACTCTGAGCAAACTGACATCAATAACTTCACAACTCTGTGTTTGTCTGTCATATAAAGGAGCACAAGTTGTCCTGTCTTTTGTTGTTTGTTTTGTTACCATTGCAACTTTTGAACTGCAAAATGTAGTACCAGTTGTTTTAAAGCCAGCAGCTGGAGATTCCTATAAAGGCATACGCTGTATTCTTCACACATCTGACAGCTACAGCTACTTGAAAGTTTGAGATTTTAACATGTTTCTTACAAGTACTTCAACCCAATTCTGTAAAGACATAAAAGCATGTACTCTTCAAGCAGTTTTGGCACTCAGATAATGTGGTCATTCTTAGAATTTAATAAAGGACATTCTTTGGATATATGCTTTTCAAATTTCAGAAATTTAGGAAAAAATCAGAAATTCAGAAATAAAAGCTTAATGTTGGGTTGTCCTTTGTAATAATTAAATACATATGAACATGGGGTAAGAATCAGAGGTCCTAAAGTAGCAATGAAAAATTGAAACATGATAGTAAGAGCTAATATAATTATTTAGGACCTTATTAGGTCCTAAATGTGCAGCTTGATCCACACAACAACTCATTGAATTTGTGTATATCACTATGCAAGACCTCTACCTAGAACCACAACCTCAGGGCCTGCCTTATCCAGAGTTTATACAATCTTTTTCATAGAGTCTTGAGCTGGTTAAAACCACAGAGCTATTGCCTAGGTTGGACCAGTAAGTGGTAACTGGATTTGAAAAGGAAAAAAAACCTGTAGACCTCCCAGTGACTTGTGCTAGAACTGTGAGAGTCTCAGTTACAGATCAGGGCTCTATTGTGCTATGCATTGTACAAAGTGAAACTGTTATGTTATTTTAACACAAATGTTACTGAATAGATACATGCATGGTATGTATGCACCTTTCTATGCAATATCAATATAATTCATATTACAGATTAATATGAATCAGGAAAGTGAGACTTCATAACCCTGAAGGTTACATCCAGATACAAAATTTGTATTTTACTGTACTGAACAGTCACTCCCAATAACATCTTTGCTTTTAGTCATTTGCGGAGCCTGAAGTAACACAGGACCAATGTTCAGGCACAGCTTGGAGTTATGCACTGGAAAGCAGAAAAAAATTTACAAAATACAGTTTTGTAATGCCATACTTCCCTACTCCACAACAAATAAGTTAAATGTGCAGTACTTGCTTCACCTCAGGACCATACTAAAGGTTAATATGAAGAATATGAATATAATTCTTGAATATTTCAAGAAGTAAAAAAAAAAAAAAAAATCTATTCTTATATCAGCCTGACACAGCTTTAATGATAACTTCCTCTAGGTGGTAATTGTACCTTAAGACAGTTCTTTTCAACCTTACAGTTTTGGGTCTAATCTCCCTGATAAGTGTAATTCCTAAATGGCAATATATCTAATGCTGTCTGGACATTCAGAGAGACAGGGGTTGTGCAACTGTTTTAGACTGGGTGAGGGAAGGGGCAGGGGGGGAAGTCATTCTTTTTTCAATAAAACCTCTGGTTTGTCTACCTTTCGGCATGCTTGCTGCTCCCATGTTGCTTCATTGTGATTGTAACTACTTTTTTCTTTGATTATTTTTTTAGAGCCCTTACCCAACTAAACCAAGAACCCCCTTCTGGGTTCTTGCCCCCAGTTTTTTACCTTCCGGGCATGACGTGCTATGCTATGGAATACCTCTTTGGTCAATCTGGATCAGATGCCCCGTCTCTGCTCCCTCCCAGCTTACCCTCCTCCCTGGCAGAGCATGAGACTCAGAAGGTCTTTGGCCAGACCAAAATGTACTAAGCAGTAACTGAAACATTGGTGTTATCAACACTGTCCACAAGCCGAAAGTCCAAAGAAAAAAAAGACACAGCTCCACACCAACTACCAAGAAGGAGAAAAACGACTGCTACTGCTGAACCCAGGACATTACGTCAGACAAGTTGCTAGTCATTAGAGAGCTGCCCCTACCTGGAAAATTTTTAAGCACCTTCTATGACATAGTCAATATTCCAGTCTCTTTCTCTGACACTGACTTCACCCTCCATGTGACTGTTGCAGCCCTCACACCGAAAAGGCATCCGGCATTTTTTGCTCTGACAATTTACAGGCATTGTCAAGAACCTTCATGGTTTTTTCTTTGTGACAAATCACAGAAGAACAATTAATTCCATCTGTGGTGGCCCCCTGGAACAGCTCCCAGAGGACCGTTCTGTTCAGGAAGGCTTTAAATTTCTTCTACTGTACAAGAAAACTATTGGAGTTAAAATTATGATATCACAACTAGATATAGTAGAATGAAATCACACTTATGATGGAACCCCCTGCAAGCAAACATCATTGAAAAAAAAGCTTTGCAAGATTCAATAAAAATAAGTTCTATGCAAATAATAGCTGAATCTCCAATAAAGTAAATAGGGTAGGTATGCTTCTGTAGGATAAATCTGTCATAATTATCTAATAAGCAATTTTCTATATAGAGAGGAAAGCACAGGAGGAGGCCCTAAAAAGGAGTTAGAACCCTTTTCCTAAGGATCTCTCCCCAAAATCAGAGCCGCTGCTGTAGCATGGGGCAGTGTTTCTGTCATTACTACTCTGCACCACAAGCTAAAGTCCTGAATGAATCTCTGCCCTAGCTTAAAAAAAAAAAAAATATCATACAATCATGTTAAAATGTGTCATATCTAAACTAATATGTGCTGTTCCTCTGAGGAACACTGCTGCATTACCTAGCCTATACAGCTAGGTCAGGAACCAACCAGATCAAGAAAGATTAAGCATTTCACATGTTGAATAAAAAGTTAGAGATGCTGGAATATGCATAAAACACAGAAATGACTTTATATGTGAACACATATAATATGTATTCTTATTAACACATAGAACTGAAAATGCTTTTAAAATACCACTATGGTGATGTATTATTTGGTAGCCCAGAGGCAGCATTATATTTACAAGTTTTATCATTGACTCACATATATAGGAACAGCAAATTCACTCCCTGTAAAAGGACTAAAGCTGTCAATGCCTTCACAGCAGCATAAATGTTTAGAAGTTTCCCCTGCATCCATAGAGAGAATTACTTCTCAGTTGTCTCTTTTATAATGTACTAATGTTTCTATGTAAAATTCCTTGTTATTCATGGTTTTCCTTTAAGATGAAGAAGGCTTGCAATGTGGTATACACTAGAAAGCTTTATTTTAATGCAAAAGAGGTTGGCAACAAAAGCAATTATTTTCATACTTCTGTGTAACAGCTTTTGACATGGTGTTGCTACCAGCATATAGTTATTTGCACAGCACAAGCATGCAGGTGTGAGCACATGTTGTGCCAAGCCACTGTGAAACAGTCTAGTCCCTGATGATGGGAGAGACCGCACTCTCAGAAACTTTGCTGAAGATACTAAATTGAGAAGGTACAGTCAATGCTGGAGGGCAGGGTGGCTATTCAGTGGACCTAGACAGATGGGAGAAGCGGGCCTGTGAAGTCTGCTATAAATACAAAGAATCCCCATCAGAAACGTCTTGTAGCCTATGAACTGCAGCATTTGCCCACTAAAATGGAGTATAGGTATGCCTACAATGTATATTAGACCACTGAAATTTTAAAATAGAGAAATTGGTTAACTGGATTACTTGCCTTACATATGGGACACACCTCATATGCAAAAGAATTAGAAGTGAAGAAAAATTCTGTTATCACATTAAATAGTTAAATGTATTAGGAATCTGTTTTAAATTATTTCTGGTTTAGTTTCAACTGTAACATCATTTTAAATATCTTAACCTTTTAAAATATATAAATCTGCGAACTGTAAAATATTATTTCATTTTAATGATATTCCACTTTCACTTTGATTGCATGGAATTTTTCATTGAAAAATACTTCCATTTTAGGTTACTTTAATTGGGAAAAAAACAGTATCTCTCCCTCTGGGGGGAAAGAAAAAAAATAAAGTAGCTCATACTGTCGCTATTGCTTTCTTACTTAAAGTGATACATGAGCACATAAAAGGAGAGAAAGAGAAAAGCAGAAAATTTGCAGAATTTTCTTTTCTGCAAATTCTCATGTATAGCCACACTGCTGGAGAAATTTAGACCCCTCACAACCTTCCCATGCCAGGCAAAATTTACTACTCACAGGCAAAATGTGCTGAGATTCCTCTACTGTCAACCTGACTGCGACTGCAAGCTATGCTAGGGTCCCACAATAGAAACCCTCAAAAATACCTTCTCTTTTGCCTTTCCAAATTTCAAGGCTCCTGTCTGAACCTCTGTATTAAATCTGACCACCAAAAAATCTCAGTTATTAAACCCATGAGTTTATCTAGGACAATGCATATATAGGCATAGCATTCCTTTAGGTACCTGGAATTAATGAGGTAGCAACACCTCTCTTTTATTAGTTTAGTTTCACTGTCTCACTGTCCCTTGTGGTAGCTATTCCTTTGTTTACTCAGCCTTCTTCTGGAGCTTAGTATCTCAGAGGGGCACTAGCTATATTCCATTGCTAGATATTTCTTCTTATGGGGAATTTTGTAGCCCGTGTCCTTAAACTCACTGCTTCAGTATGTTTTCTAGAACTTCATCTCTTCAAAGGCAAGTTGCCAGTGGGAGGAGGTCTATCTGTTGAGATTTGCAGTATTTCTCCAAGGTTCCCTGCATAATGCCCTAAAAATTTGCGTCATTAGCCTAGTTTACAGGCTAATGACACAAACTAGCTCATAGGCTAATGGGAACTAGTGTCATAGCTCCCATTTTCATGGGAACAAGAAAAAGTTTCAAGGTCCCCATGTTGTTTTTTTTTTTTTTTAAAACAAGGTGCATGGAACCAATATTATCAGAAAAGGCATCAGTGCTTTGATTCATTTGAGCTTAACAGAGCATTGAACACATCAGCTACATATAACATTAGTGTGACCACTACCTGACATATGACTTCCAGCTGTGTGATTTGAATGCATAGGCTAAGTCCTTGAAAGTGGTATGTCATTGCAGAGCCTTGTAGGACACTTGTGTGAACATGGCACAGTCCCCACCACAGCCTCCTGAGCAGAAAAGGGCAGCCAAATCATGACTTTCCTTCACTTAAGAAGGTTGGGCCAACTATGACATCCAGGTTCGCTATCTGACCTTCTGAATTGGTTTACTGCCCTGCACCTGACAGAAAGGCAGCATTTTCACATTCTGGGTCAGTTGCAGCCAAAATCTCAAAACAACAATTAGTCAGATTCCAAAATAAAACCTAGATTATGCATATGTTTTCTCTACACTTCAGAGTCCATCTTCATAAAATATTTTTGCCTAATGCCTCACAGTATTTACTCTGAGAAAATGAATAAACGGAATATAGCAATGTGTCTTTGGCTTTCAAGGTCATTTCTGATGACTTCTATTAAAACAGTTCATATTCTATTTAACATTGTCATTTCATTTTACTAGCCAAGAAATTAAACTGCCTTCTTTAGAAATACCAATATGATTTAAAGAAAGTTACTTGAGTAAATAAACTGAGATGGCTATTATTAATTTGAAAATTTGCCCTTGCTGCTATAGGCTTTACATTTAAAGAAACCATTAAGGAGCTGAAAAGATACATTTTTGAACTTAGCAAAGCAATTATGGATTTTAAAAAGAAAAGAATTTCAAAAATTCAGTGCATCAGTAGTTTCAGTCCAAAGACAGAAATGCGGGAATATAACACTTCTGAATTGGTGAAAGGCAAGATTAAAGGCAGCAACAGCTCTAATTTTAGGACAGCAAACAGCATTCCTCTTCTGAACAGTTCTGTCTCTTGCTGTCAAAAGCCCTGATATATATAGTCCTCTCAGGAATCTCTTAATCACTATTCAGTTATTGAAGTATGAAGTTTTTACATGTTAATACCCTGGAAATTGCTTTTACCCTTAAGTTACATACTATCAGATAATAGTCAAATTCCCCTTCCCAGGCAGAATGTGCAAATGAAAGCTGACCCAAATACCTAATTTCAGATTGGGGTCATAATTCCTACTTCTTTTGAAGTATATAAAAAATTGTAGCCAAAATCTGTTTGATGAGAAAATGTTGATAAATTTCCACTGCATTATCAGGATTAAATTGTCAAGCGTGCTAAGGATGCAAGTATGGGGTTTTTTCAGCCCAGCTTTCATTCAGTTTGTAAAAAATAAATCAAAATATCCAATAAGAACTGCTAATAGAATCATAGAATATTTAGGGTTGGAAAAGACCTTACGACCATCTAGTTGCAACCCCTGCCATGGTCAGGGACATCTCCCACTAATAGAAATATAGAAGAGTGGCACACTCCATGATTTACACAGCCTGTTCAGCATACATATGGTAAAGGTCCCAGAGCACTATGTGAGTTCCTCAAAGCCGCAGTAAAAGCAAACCAGAAAAAGGTGAGTAAACAAAAGGTTTTCTTAGATGATCATTTAAGAAAACTTGAAGGTGGATGATGAGGAACATTCTTGTAGAAAACAAACACAATAAATATAAATAATTTTTAGTTGCAACCAATGTTTTGCCTGATCTTATTGCTGACCACTACAGCTCTGTATTCTGCTTTCATTCCGGCTTTAGCAGCCTCTTTTTTATAGGGGTTGTGGGCTGTTTATTGGTTTTGGGGTGGGATTTTTTGCTGTAATTCTATAGCATATTTTTACAGAAGACATTGGAGGTGATATTTCTCTAGCAGATCTATTGTTTTGATCTGAATTTACAAGGATGTTCATTGATATTTTGACTATTTTCTATTATTAAATTGGTCTCATTTCTGAATATCATAACATAGAATCATAGAAGAGTTAGGGTTGGAAAGGACTTTAAGATCATCTAGTTCCAACCCCGCTGACACAGGCAGGGACACCTCCCACTAAACCTTATCACGCAAGCCTCTGTCCAACCCGGCCTTGAACACTACCAGGGATGGAGCATTCACAACTTCCCTGAGCAACCCATTCCAGTGCCTCACCACCCTCACAGTAAAGAATTTCTTCCTCATATCCAATCTAAACTTCTCCTGCTTAAGTTTGAACCCATTACCCCTTGTCCTCTCACTACAGTCCCTAATAAAGAGTCCATCCCCAGGTTCCCTATAGGCCCCTTCAGCTACTGGAAGGCTGCTATGAGGTCTCCACTCAGCCTCCTCTTCTCCAGGCTGAACAGCCCCAACTTTCTCAGCCTGTCTCCATATGGGAGGTGCTCCAGTCCCCTCATCATCCTTGTGGCCCTCCTCTGGACTTGTTCCAACAGTTCCGTGTACTTTTTATGTTGAGGACACCAGAACTGCACACAATACTCCAAGTGAGGTCTCATGAGAGCAGAGTAGAGGGGCAGGATCACCTCCCTCGACCATGCCAAGTGCAAGGTCCTACACCTGGAAAATGCTTCTTTTCGATGGTCACGCTCCTTTTGATGCAGCCCAGGATACGGTTGGCTTTCTGGGCTGCAAGAGCACACTGCAAGATCATGTTAATTTTTCCATCGACCAACACCCCCAAGTCCTTCTGTGCAAGGCTGTTCTGAATCTCTTCTCTGATCAACCTGGAGCTGTGCCTGACATTGCTCTAACCCAGGTGTAGGACCTTGCACTTGGCATGGTTAAACTTCATCAGGCTGGCATCAGCCCACCTCACAAGTGTGTCAGGGTCCCTCTGGATGACATTCCTTCCCTCCAGTGTAGCAACCAAACCACTCATTTTGGTGTCATCGGCGAACTTGCTGAGGGTGCACGCAATCCCACTGTCCATGTCACCAACAAAGATGTTAAACAAGACTGGTCCCAACACTGATCCCTGAGGAACACCACTCATTTCTGCCCTCCAGCTGGACATTGAGCCATTGAGCACAACTCTTCGCATGCAGCCCTCCTGCCAGTTCTTTATCCACTGAGCGGTCCACCTATCAAATTGATGTCTCTCCAATTTAGAGACAAAGATGTCATGTGAGACAGTGTCAAACACTTTGCACAAGTGCAGGTAGATGACATCAACTGCTCTACCCCTGTCCATCAGTACCGTAGCCCCAACAGAGAAGGCCACCACATTGGTCAGGCAGGATTTCCCCTTAGTGAAGCCATGCTGCTTGTCACCAAGCACCTTGTAGTTTTTAATGTGTTTTAGCATGCCTTCCAGGAGAATCTGCTCCAAGATTTTGCAAGGCACAGAGGTGAGGCTGAGTGATCTGTAATTCCCCGGCTCATCCATTTTCCCCTTCTTGAAAATGGGGGTTATATTTCCCTTTTCCCATTCATTGGGAACTTCACTTGACTGCCATGATTTTTCAAATATGGTGGACAGTGGCTTAGCAACTTCATTTGCCAACTCCTTCAGGACCCACAGGTGGATTTCATCAGGTCCCATGGACTTGCATACGTCCAGGTTCCTAAGATGATCTCTAACTAGATCCTCTCCTACAGTGGGCCTATGGTCTTCATTCTCACTGTCCCTGCGTTTGCCTTCCAAGACTTGTTTGGTGTGGTCAGAGCATTTGCCAGTGAAGACTGAGGCAAAAAAGTCATTCAGAACCTCAGCCTTCTCCAAATCCAGGGTATCCACTTCGCCCAATAGCTTCTTGAGAGGGCCCACGTTGTCCCTTGGCTGTCTTTTATTTGCAATATACCTGTAGAATCCATTTCTGTTGTCCTTGACATTCCTGGCCGAGTTTAATTCTAAGTGGGCCTTAGCTTTCCTAACCTAATCCCTAGCTTCCCTGACAACACCCCTGTATTCTTCCCAGGGAGCCTGTCCTTTCTTCCACGTTTTATAAGTCTCTTTTTTTCTTCAGATTTAACTCAGCAGCAGCTTAGACATCCAAGAGGGTCTCCTGGCCCTCTTGCCACACTTCCTTCTAGCAGGGATGTATTGCTCCTGAGCTTGCAGCAGGTGATCCTTGAATATCAACCATCAGTCTTTGGCCCTCCTGCCCTCTAGGGCAGTATCCCATGGAACCTTACTGTGTAAGTTCCTGAAGAGGCCAAATTTTGCTCTCTTGAAGTCCAGGGCAGCGAGCTTGCTGCATGCTCTTCTCACTGTCCTGAGGATCTAAATTCGATCATCTCATTATCACTGCAATCAAGACTGCCCTGGAGCATCACATTTCCAACCAGCCCTTCCCTGTTGATGAGCACGAGGTCAAGCACAGCATGTCTCCTTGTTGGCTCCTCTATTACTTGCAGAAGGAAGTTGTCTTCCACACAATCGAGGAACTTGCTGGATTGCTTGTGCCAGGCTGTACCATCCCTCCAACAGATATCAGGGTGTTTGAAGTACCCCATAAGAACAATATCTTCACTGATGATCTGGTTGAGGAGATTGAGGGCACCCTCATTAAATCTGCAGATGATACCACATTGGGTGAGAGTGTTGATCTGCTGAAGAATAGGGTGGCTCTGCAGAGGGATCTGTACAGTGTTTTCAAACAAAATCCGTAACATCACTGCCCATTGTGGTGCTTGACTAATGATGTTGGGCTCAAATATGAATAAAGGAGGGCACCGTAGAGTGGCCCATATCATACATAAAAATAAACTAACAAGTAAACACTTTTTGGGTCCTTACCTCAAAACAGTAGATCCCACAAACTAGTAGATAGTGGAACCAGTGTGATTTCCGCAATCCAAAGGGCACTGCCAAAGAATATTTGAAATAATGTAAAATTGCGATACTGAAGTGATGAGAAAAAGAAAAGAGAAAGCAAAAGGATATTAAACGCAAATCCACTGCACACCAGAAAATGTGCTACATGTTGATAAGCAAGACTAAGATTTCAAGCTAGTTTCTCCAGAAAAGAGCTTAGAAAATATCTCCCAAGAACTGCTGCTTCTCTAATGCAACAAATATAGTTTTGCTTAAAAGGTGTCTTTTTCCTGTCTTGAGTTTGAGTTTTATTTCTGCTTCTTAATAGTTAGAATTAATTTTAATAAACCACTTCTTTGGATACTAGTGAAAAAAGCAGTTTTGTGACTGGCAGCTTTTTAAAACCAGGAGTAGTTACCTGCCACAAACTTACTGTAACAGGACAAAAAAATTACTTTCTTTTCTATTTTCAACATCATCTTCTCTATAGCCTAATGTTCAATAAGAAGTTTAAGTACATCCCGTTCGTTGTGGATCTGCACTGGTGAAAGTAATTTCAATATTGTGAGGGCTATTTTAATATATAATTGATGCAATGAATGTAAGGCTTAGAAGGAAGTTCTTTTGAATTGAGGGCAAGAAGACAACTGAAGTCATAGACACACTTAATGTGAATGATGCAGATGGTAAACATTTCTGTCCTCAATAGCATGCAGCAATTTAGTTTAAACCAAGTTTCTCAGGTAGCATGATCTTAATCATGTTTTCTCACAGCATGAAAGTTAGCTGTTTGCTGAAGTCTCTAGAAAGCAGGATGTAAGAATGACTCAATATGGATTTAAATTAACTAAAGCTGAATTGCACCTATTATAATCTGTGGGTTTAAGTACTCTTGCCTCTTCTTAAATGAACTCTATACCTTTTCCACCCTATTATAATAATTTTCTTTAAATTATAATTACAATTTAGTAAGCTTAGGTGCATAGCAGCAGGGCATAGTGTTGCCATGCAAAATGCTGTGGTTACAACTACATCCCTGGGTTTTTATTAATGGCATTCACAATTTGAGATTTTACACTTAGATGGAGGGTAAGAATATATATTCCCCCTGCTTGCCTTTTTTCTTTTCTTTTTTTTCTTTAATAATCTAGAGAAGACCCATTCCAGACATTCCAGGGCCATTTGCTGTTTGCTCCTGGCTGCAGCACAACATTGGCTTGGACTGGAATATTTCTGTGAACACTAGCCTGACCCCAGGCTGCTAGACCATGGGCATGCAGAAGGAACCATCACATTCTAACTCCTGCCTGCATTTTGAGTCCTCTCCCTTCAGCAGCAGGGATGAGAACTGACACAGTGATTCATGAGAGCGGTGCACCAGTTATGCAGAAAACAATTCACAAGCAGTTCTTGTAAAAAAAAAACTCTCCTAGAGCTCACCATAAGACATACTCAGCCTATATGCAAAATGGGCACTCAACATCCATGATCAAACACTCTTTTACCCATGGTTTTGTTCCAAAGTATGTTGCTGTTCCTAAGGAATCATATTATGTGTTTTGTATAGATTATTACAATTTCTCAGTTTTTAAACTCATTTACTCTGCAATGCAGTTTAACGTCACTATGCCAATTCAGCAGGACTAAAATTAACCCACAGATTTTACTCTCATTACTTTGAATGTGAATCAACACCAGAGTTCAGACTCATGGAACTCTGGTTTCTCTGAGACTTCCCACATTCAAGTTATCTTTGGAAGTAAAAATGTTACTACAGTTTACCTACTTTGCAGGCAAAGCCAAGGATTGATCATGAAAATCACCATCTATAGAGTGCTTTTAAAAAAATAATTGAGTTTTTTGCAGATATTGCACATTTAAATGCAAGCTTCTTGTCTTTACATTCAAACATTATCTGCATTTTTAAAATGACACTGCAATTTGCTTCTACCAGATGTATCACTCTTAATCCTAACAGCTACCCAGCTTTTTTACATTTCTATTATCACTGTTTAAAGTTCAGAAGACTTCAAATTGTTCCAAATTACATATTCAAATTAGCCTTTCATGAGTTCAAATTAACATACCATGGACATTCTATTTAATTTGGTTCCTGAAATGTCATTGAAGTAATTTGCTTTTAATATACTAATTAGCACAAATTCACAATTTTTTAAGATAGGATAAACTCCTCTATGTGAACACTCTTCTTCAAATGCACCCAAAATCAGTTGCAGCCCAGTGCCATGTTCTGCATTCACAAGCCGTGTTTCTGCAGGTTTTTTTAACATTTGCTGATGCTGAGGCACTCACTGCCTCACAAGAACTAAGAAATTCAAAACAACCTTGGAGATTCTCTGTCTAGGGGAGATAGCACCTCAGATCCAGGTGTTCGGGGGAGGGTTGTTGGCTTTTTTTTTTTTAATGTTTTAGTCACATTGAGAGAGTTGAAAGGATTAAAGAGGTAGCTAATTTCTTCTGTGAAATTGTATTCTTTAATTAAAACATTTAATGTTAGAATTTTGTTTTCTCCTGTTGTAAGTTCACCTGCCATGGGAAGAACCATACATTATTTCCTACCTTCTTTGCACTCCTCTCTTGCCCTGAGAGAGCCCCTGAAAAATCTTCAGTGCAGAAGGAAAACTCAAGGGGCTGCCACCTGCCCACCTTGGTAGTTAAAAAATCATACTTGCATGACCAGAAGCATCAGCCTGTCTGCTTTTTAAAGTTCCTCCATTTCATCTGTTGTTACTGGAATCTTCTGTCTCTCAGAACCTGCCCAAGAACCAGGCAGTACTCTAACACATCTTCGCACTTCCCCAGGTCCATCAAACACAAGTTCACCAGGTCACTAACTCTTGTATCTAGCCCTTCACAGCTGCAACGAGGGCTCTGAAGACTTGGTACCTTGCAGTGAGAATCACACTTGTGGAGCAGCAGCTCTTTGTGGGGACACTCTTCCAGCCCCTTAGATCATGGCTTAAATGCGTTGCCCTCAGTTCAGTCATTCTTCAATTACTAGCTCCTTCCAGAGGTTTTGCTCTTAGCATGACATGTCTTCGATAGTTATTTCTCCACCATTAACTTACACACAAATAACACATTTACTTCTAAGAAGTTCCTCATTTGTAGTATCAACAGAAGTATGCACAACTTCAGAAACCTTTCATACCTTAAAAAGACATCTTAGTTCAATGAAAAATTTTCAAGTGCTGAAACGTCTTGCATTTCAGGACAGCATAAGAAATGTAAGTAAACCGTAGCCAATATACCCATTTCCGCTAGTGGAGGATCCTAACAAAAAGGATGATGTGCTCAGTGTGGGGGGTGAGGAGTAGTGTGGAACACACAGCCTGCAGCCAGAGCAATACCCGTCAGCTGGTGCTCCTCAAATACAAAAGCAGAAAGTTACCTTTGAAGCTCATAAAAATGGCTCAAGTGCAAAAATACACTTCCGTCCCCATTGTAGGACTACGTTCCTTGAGTCAGTGCCTTTTTGGGGTGGGTTGTTTTCTGAAAAATCTTATTCATGGGATTAGCTCCCAGTCCCAGGATCACCCACCTTGTTTCCACCACACACCTCCTTTGCATACAGTCTTGGTGTCACTTTTACAAGACTGAATCATTCAAATAGTTTTGAGAAAGGAAAAAAATAAATGAAATAAAAATCCATCTCGTGGAGATAATACCACAGTTGAAACTGAGTGTAGTGTTTGCATTTATCTCATTCACTGTTTCAAAATGGGGTCTGTGTCTTTCATTATCTACAGTCTATATTACAAACTAGATGAAAAGTAAGATTAAAAACAGAACAGAAAACGGTTCAAAAGAAGCAGTTTTCTATCAAAGACAAAGCCACTGGGTTCAAATCCATCTTTGGTACCTACCTTTTGATAGTTCCAGGCTGGAATGATTTGAACTGCCACAAAATTCTCTTCAGCCCCACTGCAGACTTGTTCTCCACTCACTAGTGAGGAGTCTTTAAAATAGTTCAGAAAGATGAAAGATTCAGGATCCTAAAGAGCAAATAATTTTCTCACCATTGGAAGGAAAGTCCTTTGCAGGACAGCAGCAGAACAGGCCGTAAATACATGCCATTACAGCATACACCATTTCCACTACAAAAAGAGATTTTCATTCATCAGTACTACCACATTTCCATAAAATCTACAGAGGAAAACCTAGCTCAAAATGAATCTTTCTGAAGAGCCTCTCTTAAACTTTTCTTAGCAACTTGACATTAAACATCTTTATTAAATCATTATTCCCAAACTTAAAAGCAATTAAAAAATGGAACTACTGTGACAGGCATTCAGAACAGAATAGACTGTTTCAGCTGGAAGGGACCTGCAAGGATCATCTGGTCCAATCGCCTGAACACCTCAGGGCTGGCTCAGTTAAAGCCTGTTATTAAGGGCACTGTCCAAATACACTGTGCCTTCAAGCACTCATGCACATAGATACATAGCAGCACTGACAATACAGCATGTACAGTAAAAAGACACTATACATACTCCTGTAACATTGCTTTTTTTAAAGTCAGCTGAACAACAATAAGCCTTTTCAACCTTGACTTTCAGCAGATAGGTAATAGCAGTTAATCTGCACTAGCAAAGCTGACAGTGATTATAAAATGTTGCATATCTGATGTTCATTTTATTTGGAATCATAGAATAGTTAGGGCTGGAAAGGACCTCAAGATCATCTAGTTCCAACCCCCTGCCATGGGCAGGGACACCTCACACTAAACCATACCACCCAAGGCTATGTCCAACCTGGCCTTGAACACTGCCAGCGATGGAGCATTCACAATGTCCCTGGGCAATATTCCAGTGCCTCACCACCCTTACATTAAAGAATTTCTTCCTCATATCCAATCTAAACTTCCCCTGTTTAAGTTTG
>JANRGW010024740.1:0-14281 GCA_024733675.1 Psilopsiagon aymara | reverse complement strand
CTGGACAGCATCCCTGTATTCTTCCCAGGCCGCCTGTCCTTGCTTCCACCTTTCATAAGACTCTTTTTTTCTTCGAATTTTCCTCAGCAGCTCCTTATCCATCCAAGGGGGTCTCATGTGGCAATCCAAATTGTTGGGACATTATGACAAGATTGAAGTTCTTGCAGGTAGAGAATTATTTTCATAGAGCAGACTTAAATTTGGTTCAGAGACTGAATTTCTTTATATAATAGGACAATTACACAAAACTGAATAAACCCTTCCTGCTACCACCACGTTTATCTACCGGGCCTTATCCCCAAGTGAACCTACTGAATTTTAGTGTTAAAATTTTGAGGCAGCTCTGAGTGAACTAGAATGAGAAACAACACAGAACTACCAGAGAAAACCTAGCAGGTCAAATATAAATCTTTCAGGCTATTTCAGTCTCCAAGCCTCAGAAAGACAAAAAAAAAAAAATATATATATATATATATATTATATAACATATATCATATAATAAATATATTATCTGTTAAACTGTTAAACCACACACACAGTTGGATTTTAACTTCTAACACAGCTGTGGAGAGCAGAGATTTTAAGAAGGCACAGCGGCAGTTTAACCTTTATGAGCAAAAGGCAGTACTTTCTAGATATAACAGAGCTGTCAGATTTGCTGGCACTGTTATGATTTAGCTATGCATCATTCAAGATGACTGCAAGACTTTTATTCAAAGTCACTGATTTTTTTTTTTTTTTTCGTTATTGGGATCAAGATTTATCCTGGAGGCTACCAGAAGCCCTCTAAATCAGCAGTATTTGATCCACAAAACATCACCCTTGCCTACTTCAGCAGGTCATCACTATAACGCACTGTTTAACAAGGGCTTGATGAACACTTCAAGATTTTAATAAGCAAGATAAGCTCCACAGAACTTATAATATTCATAAGTAAAAAGTAGAACCTCCCTCTTTTTTTAGTCGGTGTGTTTTAAAAATTAGACCATTGAGAAAGCAGAAAATATATGAAACATATTAGTAGTTGTACAACTATATAATAGTTAATATATAATAGCACCCGGAATGCAATGTCAGTGTTGCAGCTACAATTTGTGCTCTGACTTCAGTGCTAACTGGAGCTGTTACAGTGAACTAGGCATATATCTTTCCCTGATCATGTTATAATCATGAGAACCAGACAAAACGTATTAGTGCTTCCTTAGACCCATAATCACCACCTCTAAGACTACATGTTTTTCACTTCATGTTATTTTTTTGACAGATATACACCCATACGTATGCACCATGGCTGAAAATCAATGTGGTCTTTTATAAAGAATGAGTAGCAGGAAAAACAGAAAATGTGATGGCAAGCAACCAAATACAGAGGAGCTTGAGAAGACCAGAAAGAATATTTTGCTTGCATCCTACATTAGAAACAGCAACTAAGCAGAAAATGCCTCATAACACCAGGCTCTTCCTGGGCTGTGTATGAGTGCAGAGAGGAAAGGAATCAAGGGCAGACTCTAAACGAGTGATTTTACTGTCCCTGCAAAACCAGCATCCATGCTAGAGATGTGAGCTAGGTCCATGAACCTGTTTTATAGCAGACCTTCAGCCTCTGAATGCTGAAGAGCTTGGTTATCTTCCTTCTCTTGCAACAGCTATCCCCCTACTCATGTGAAGAAAGGCCACGTCTAAGGCAGTAATTTATGTTTGTGACTTGTCTCTCACAAAAACACAGGAAGTCCTGGGACTTCTCTGGGACATGATAAGAAACAGACTAATAGATATCAGTTTACAGAGATGTTCTGCCTGCTCCCTATCTTTGTGCATAGAAGAGGAGACACAGTGCAGTAGAGAAGAAATGGCAGTATTCACATGTTCTTACTGGGGACACAACTGGCAGGCACCATAAAAGGGAAATGCTGCAAGTCTGCAGCATAACTTTGAGTTGTGACTCAGAGCTTCTGGTATGAGACATGCCTGCCTACTTCCTCCCCCTTCCCGCCCTACATAATGAGAAAAATATTATTAGCCTATTAACTAATAGCTCTAATTATCCCTCATAAGCTCTTTTTCATTGCACTTCATTGTTTTCATGGGAACATGTCCTGGATCAGCAGTAGCAGTCATTTTTTCTCCTTCTTAGTAGCTGGTGCAGTGCTGTGTTTTTGAGTCTTGGCCTGGGAACTGCACTGATAACAACAATGTTTTCCATTACTGCTCAAATGTTTACTCTGACCAAGGACTTCCTGAGTCTCCTGCTCTGCAAAGGAGGAGGGGAAGCCGGGAGGAAGCAGAGACAGGACACCTGACCCAAGCTAACCAAAGAGATATTCCATACCACAGCATGTCATGCTTACTATATGAAGTGGGGAAAGTTACCCGGAAGGGTTATTTCACTGCTCAGTTGTGCTGGGTATGGGTCAGCAGGTGGTGAGCAGTTGTATTCTCTTCCCTTGTTGTTTCCCTTATCATTATTATTATTGATTTGTGTTCTGCCTTAGTTACTGAACTGTTCTTATCTCAGCCTGTGGGAGTTACATGCTTTCGATCCTCCTTCTCATCCCTCTGGGAGTGGGTGGAAGATAGAAGGGGGGAGCTAAGGAACTGTGTGGCTGATTTATGGCTGGGCTTAAACCATGACAGAACAGTAAACAAATTCTTCTCACTCAGCAGCAGCACCTTGAAGAGCAGAAATGTAAACATTGATTAGAATAGACTCAGAAAATTGCAGACATTAAAATAGAAGAAGATTCACTGATCATGAAGCCTGTTTCTCTGCTAAGGGAGGCTCAGTCCCAAAAGCACACTTTCATGTGTTTCATACAGCATAATGTTAAAAATACCAGTAGCGAATCATCTTCCAGATTCTCTTAGGAGACAATTCCTCAGCTGATCTCCCATTTGTGCTGTTTTGTGTTGGTTTATTTTTTGGTTGGTTTTTTTTCTGGTTGGTTGGGGATTTTTTTTGTTGTTGTTGGTTTGTTTTTGTTGTGCTTTGGTTTTTTGATACTCTCATTTTTTTAATTTCTGTATCTTATACTTAGCTGTACCTTCTTTTACTGCATTATGTACTTCTCTCTCTGCATGCACCTACCAACCTTCACACTTTCTCACTAATCAAATCTTACATGCTTAGCATAAGACTCTGCTGACCCTGCTTCACACTTCTATATGGCTAAGACCTTACTGTGGAGCCATTTGAGATGTAGTATCAGGACCATATATAAATCTCTGAGCAGATGACACATTGGCATCCCAGAGCAGAAGGGAGACAGGAGCAGAGAGCTGCAGCTAGCTGCGAGCCATTCAGCTACAAAAGCTGCTCAGCTGCCCTGAAGCTGCCTCAATCCTGCCACCGAGTACGTACCCTGCGCCTCCTGGAAATGGTGGCTTATCTTTCCCACATAAGCAAATGTGACATCTTTTTGACCTGATATTCTTTCTGTCATGTGAACCATGTAGCACCACCTCAGACACAGAACACCAGCAAATTTGAGAGGTTTATCTGAGCACTTATACCTTGTTTTGCTTTATCATCCCATACCTGATTTAGTACCTTTAATCCATCTCCTAAATCCTCATCGATCTCTAGTAATTAATTTGTTGTTCTTCACTAAATTCTCTAACTGATCAATATCTTTTGACTTAACATACTGCTGAATGCTGCCCAGTATTTCAGTAGCAGTCACGAGAAAAGCACTGCTATTGTTTAGTGGACTCTTACCTGTGCTCAGCTATTTTTATCAGCTACTACACTCACCAACAGACTCAGAACTCAGAACTATCTCTTGGCATTATAGCCTACCACTGGGGAATCATCAAGACCATCAACATTTCACCGAAGCCCACTGAATTATGCCCAGATCCAAATTTTTAACAAATATATTCTTGACATTGCAGACAGGCTGAGCAAATAATAAATGAAACTTAATTGTGAATGCTAAAACCTGCTTATATTGCTCAGTAGTTAAAGTGTGATGTCTAAACCTGTGAGAGCTTGATAAAATGGCAACTCAGGGAAGGCATTCTCACTTTACCGACGGGACCCAGGAGCATAAAGCATTTTCTGATTACTCAGTGCTTTTGCTTCTTTAGCTGCCATTTTACTTTTCTCTCACCATTTCCTCCAAACAAACTCTATGGTACTTCTGCTATTTAAGATTTCACAGACAAAAAATTCAAGAATGCTGAAACACAGAAGTACTAGTGAAAAGACATTGTTTTTTCCCCTTGGCCACTTATACTTGTGCTCCTAAGAGATCATGTAAATTTGTCATGTTTGGTTTCTTTTTCTATCTTAATAACCATGCAATTAATAAAAATACATATATATGTAGATCTTCATAGATGGGGAAGGTATTGTACATAGAATCATAGGACATCTGACAACAACTGCCATCTCTAAACTGGATGTGTGTTTTTTATCTCACAGATACTCTTTTCCAGACAAGCCTGCTGCTTGCTTTGAACAGCTTCTATCTTGTGCTACTCAGATAGATACATTTTCTCAGGAGTGTGTGTGCAGAAGCATATATATATATATATTTACACATCCATGTATACCTATGCATGCATTATGTGTGTGTCTCGTCTGTGTGTGTCTTATCTGTGTGTGCACATATGTATATATATATTTACATTTACAGGTATATGCTATGAAGATGCGTGTTAGTTCTTTTTATTTAGTTATAATATAATATCTAGTTATTTTTCTGTGCACAAGATTGGAGGTTATAATTTTTAGCATTTTTTCTTACGGCTTCAGGTTTTGTGATCTTGCTTAAGTAGACAAATTTTTTATTCACAAAGATAAAGAAACATGCATTTCTAATCCTTGCGATGAAAACCTTGAAGACATGAAGTAACCCTGAAAACATGAAGAAAACGAACATCAAAGATGAAAAAAATTATAAACTTGAAAAGAATGTACAATTCTTAGAAATCATAGGGTTTTAAAATCCATTGCTTTTTTACATTTCTAATTTTGATTAATACTTGGGTTTCCCTGCATTTTGGTCAGTATCCATGATGTTTTCCTGAAGCAAAAAGTTGTTTTCACATGGGAATATTTCTTTGCTTCTACAACATCCGAAGAACAACTGTTGTCCCCAAACACAATGTAATCTACCTTGCTTTTTCTTCTGATGGGCGTGGGTTTAAAAATGATCCAGTGTAAAGTATATATTTATCTTTGTGAAATTTACATCTCTGTGACCTATAAATTATATGCCACAAATATAATTATTTTAGCTTTCTTGGATTAATTAGTAGCTGATCTTACAACAATTTGGATTTTTGCTATTTGATGAATAATACATCTTAAAATGTATGTGGAAACTTATTCAGCAAGTTCTAAGAAAGTTTTTAATCATTATGAATGAATTTTCTGTGAATTAGAAATTTCACCAGCTGGTGAAGCTTAGGTGAATAATCAGATAAATGCTACTTTCTAATGAGTCAGAGTTGTCAAAATCAGACCTAGAGATCAATGAAGTGAATTTAAAGATGGACTAAATCTACTTTAGAGGAATATTTTTTCTTAATCTGCAAAGTCCTGTCCTCTCACAAACCTCCTCACCTCCAATATTTTTGTATTTGGTTGCAATATTATATATCTGTATCTTAACGTGATAAACTAGAGAGAAAATGCAGAGAAAGGGAACAAACTGCTCACAATCGAAAAACATCACTGAAAAATGCAAGTAGCACCATAGGGAATTGGAACTTGCTGCTTCAGAGATTTGGAGGATGTGACAGTGAGATAAATCTTTCCATTGTTTCAAGGGAAATGTTGCACAGCTGGAGCGAGGTATGCAGATTCTATTGTTCTGACCTTCTCAGAGGGTCCTGAGCCAAAGCCCACCACAGAATTGCAGTTGTAGTTTCATGGTTCTCCGGAGAGTGCACACAACCAACTAGTCACCTTGCCACCAAGTGACATATATTCCTCTTAACTTTTTAGAAGCATTATCTACACATTATGGTGTCAATGGGTCCTTCATCCAGAATGAGACACTGACAAAATCTTTTTTTGTGTTAAGGTTTAGTAAGGTGTTCAGTAGTAGTCACCACCCCCAAGGACATTTGAAGAAACTATTATGCTCTGGAAGTAGTAATCTGTGTGAAAATGATAATAATGTACAAAATCTGTAAGATTATCACTGTTTAGTGCATCAAAATACTGAAATCAGTGACAGAGCATTAATGACAAAGCACTACGGCTATGGGCATTAAAACCTGTGGATGCTCAATAGAGAAAAGGCAGGTGCTCTGTAAATTTTATGGGAACTCTTTAAAAATGCCACAAATAATCTGGAATTCTAAAACCTTTTCAAGGTGAAGAGAGAATCTAACACAACATACTTCTATATGCTGAAATGGGAGCTGACCCAGATTCATTAGAAGTTAAATAAAGAACACATGCATTTATTTACATCATTTTGAGTTTAGCTAAAATCAAGGGCTCAGTTTTCCAAACTAGCATATATATCAGGTCATAGAATTTTTTGGGTTGGAAAAAGCCCTGAAGATCATCAAATCCAACCTTTAACCTAGCACTGCCAAGTCCACCACTAAACCACATCCCTAAGTGCAGTATCTGCACTACCAAGAAAGGTGACTCCACCAGTCCCCTGGGCAGCCTGTTGCAACTCTTTGCAACATTTCTGGTGAAGAATTTTTTCCTAACATCCAATTAAAACCTCTTCTTTGGACACATGCCGACACCTCAATATCATTCTTGTACTGAGGGATGCAGAACTGAACACAGTATTCGGGGTGCGGCCATAACAGTGCCAAGTACAGGGGGAGAATCATTTGCACAATACTGTTGACCACACTATTGCTGTTATAGGATAGATGCCATTGCCCTTCTTGACTGCCTGAGCACTAGGTGACTCATGTTCAGATGGCTGGCAATCAACACTCTCAGGTCCATTTCTGCCAGGCAGCTTTCCAGCCACTCTTCCCCAGGCCTCCAGTACTGCATAGAGTTGTTGTGGCTCAAATGCAACACCTGGCACTTTGCCTTCTTGAACCTCATAAAATTGGCCTCAGCTCATCGATCCAGCCTGTCCAGATCCCTCTGTAGAACCTTCCTACCCTCAAACAGAACTCCCAAGTTAGTGTCATCTGCAAGCTTTCTAAGGACACACTCATCTCCTCCTCTAGATCATTGATAAAGATATTAAACAGAACTGGTCCCAGTCCTGAGCCTGGGGAACATCACCTGTGACCAGCCACTAGCTGGATTTAACTCCATTCACCTGGACATCTAGACAGTTTTATACCAAGCAAAGAGTATGCATGTTCAGACCATGAACAGCCAGTCCGTCTGGGAGAGTTCTGTGGGAATCAGTGTTAATGACTTTACTTAAATTCCAGGTAAAAAACATCCACAGCCTTTCCCTCATCCACTGAGTGGGTCACTTTGTCATAGAAGGAGATCAGGTTAGTCAAGCAGGATCTCTTCCAAAAACCAAGTCATGATATTAGGCAGAATTACACTGATGTAACAACAGTTTAAGTGAGAGAGTAGAATCAGAACATAAGAGCAGAAGTTACTCTAAAACAATTTAAAATGCAGACAAAATTTAAAGCACTGACTGAAAAAACATCTCCAATATCCCAAAGAAGAAGGATTTTTTAATATGTAAACACTCGAAGCCTCAGAGAAATGCTGACATGAATAACATTGTGACTTATTTTGACAGGTTTTCTAAAAATCAATGTTAAATTCTTGATTTAAGTTTTCTTTTCTTATACCTTTGACATAACATTAGATTGGGAATAGACTGGTAGGTCGACCAGTAGACCTGGACACAAGTAACCAATCTACTGAATAACTAGGCACAAGAACTTGACATACTAGACCTTTGCAAAAATTAAAACATTAGCAGAAATTAAAGCTTACTAGCTTTGGGGAAATAAACATTTTACCTGATCTACAAATGATCCTAAACAAAATAAAATCATGTTAATTTCTTACTTAGGTGAATAGCTCAATTTTCAATGTACACTGTGACTCCCAGAAGCAATGTTTTTAACCTAAAATTTTGTACCAAATATATTCCCTTAAAATCAGGAAATATCAAACACACAGATGTCTTTCTATTCCCAGAATCATCATGAGCAGAAGAAACATTCTTTGTACTGCAGTTCTGATGCTTCTTTTCAGAAAATAAATAATACCAGCTAAATATTTCAAATCTGTAGCCTTAATTTTCATAATTAGGAAGATATGTTTAGATCTGGTCTTTCTTGCAAAGAACACTTTTAAAAGCACAATAGTGACTAATCTACCTAGAAACAACTAAAATAATGACGGCTGCTTATTTTATGTTAATTGTCCACCTCTGGATGATTCAACTTCAGTGTAACATGCAAACCCTTTTGAGTGGCAGCATTTCACCTTTGGAAGACAAAGGATATGAAACACTGTAAATGTCTGCTTCTGAACAACCTTTCTGCATGTGGCGCAGAAAGGACCTGTGTGGGATATTCTGCCCAGCCATCCACAGAAGGTCACATGCACTGTATATCTCAAGCCAAGTGGAGGCACATTCAGGAATCCCACAGAAATTCATGAAGATACCATCTAGTGAGACTTTGTTTTCTGGGTGACAGGGTGTCGATGCCAGCAACACACTGTAGCCACTTGTGAAGCTGAAGAAGTGATGACATTTGAAAAAGACAGCTAGAAGTTTTTCACATAAATATTTTTTTTTCCCTCTCTCTTCTTCTTCCATTTTCCTCCCCTGAACTGAAGACACCATATTGCCACAATCAACTCCCAGTCACTTCAAAAGCCAAGATGCAGCTCCCATTCCTTCTCCTGAGGCTACATTCTCACTTTGGTGCTGAAGGCAGTTTTGAATGCAGATTTTGACCTGCACTTCCTTAAGCAGGGAGAAGTCTGGGTAATTCAGAAGTACCTCTGTTATCAATCCTGCCTATGGCTGCAATATGTTAGAGAATATGCTGCACTTCTCTTTGTCTGTCACAGACACACAGATTATCTGAATATGAATCTATTATTCATTGTTATCCCAAGGAACAGGATGAGAAAAATAACACTGTTCTTGTGATTTGAGAGGAAAAAGTTCTTTCATCAAGATCTATTCATTTAACTTTTCTACCTTCCTTGTTAAAAAATGTAGTGAGATGCTATCATGTGACAAAAAAAAAGAATAAATATATCTTTGCTCACAAACGTGCATACACACATATGAAGATCCCAATTTGGAGAAGCAGTAGCAAGTTGACATGAGAGACAAATGCTTGTTTTAATAATTAAAATTAGGTAGCTTCAGCTGATGCCTTTATACCACCTCTTCATATCAATCAGCCATGTAAACTTGTAAATAAATAAACAATTTTGTAAATATTTCTATACATAGATAAATAATTTTAAATTAATTAAAATATATGTAGGTTTGGGGGTTGTGTTTTGGTTTTTTTATTTTTTTTTTTTTTTTTTTTACCCTGTAGTAGCGATAGTTCTGAGTTATCTGTTCAAGGCCCTAATTTGGCTCCAAACTTCTCCAGAGTTCAGAACAGGGGTTTTGGAAGCACAAATCAGATACATTTGCATTTGCAAAAGTTCTCTGCATTTTGCCAATGCTCTATGAATAGCATAAATATATAAAACTAAAGCAGCAGATAAATTAGGGGTGAATTTTGTGAAATACTGTCCTAACTTTTTTAATTGTGCTTGCTCATTTATAAGGTTAGTCGTAGATCTCCCAATTATTATATGAATTAGAGAATTTCTGTTAATTAGTAGCCACCCTATGTCTCCCATATTGTTTTATCTATACAATAGAAAAACAGTTAGAATCCTGGAAAAATCAAAGCAAACAAACAAGTAAGATCTAAAGAGTTCAGCCAAGGCATGCTCCCTGATTCATGCCCAAATCTACAGTATGTTCTTTAAAAGTCAGACACAAATTAATGTGATTTATACTGTTCCTTGAACAAAAAAGTAGCAAATGCACATAATTACATTCTATCTACACTACACATCTCTTTGTAAGAGCACAGTCGTTAAAATATTAATATTTACTTCTTGGAACATTAGGATTTTTGGTCTTTGAAAAAAAATTGCATTCAGAATTATTGTCTATTTTGCTTTGGTCTCCATGTTGGCAGCTAGCTATAATCCAAATTATTGTGCTTCCTCATGAATTTCTTCTTTTTAAACTGGAGAATAAAGGGAGATTAGGCTTTACCTTTATTCTTGTTCTTTATTTTGTGCACAAACTAGTGAAAGGATGAAGTGAATTTTGTATGCCTCCTTAGCAGTGTTCTGGCCCCATTTTTCTCTACAGCTATGTTGACTTTAACACGTTTCCATCCAGTAAAAGTAGATCTGTAGAATAAAAAAGCTGGCATGGAGGGTCAAATGCTAATGAGAACCCTACATGCTTCCTTTTAATGTAGCTCAAGTTTGATGCTATGTGTAGATCTCCCATTTGCAGTTAGCACTACTTTGGTGCTCTAGCAGAGCAACCTTTTTCTGTTCCGTTTCATATAATAAATGTAATTTAAGCCCTCTGAAACCACTCCATAATGCAAATCATATAATGGTAGGTATGGGCTGTCATTTTATTAACTTCCGAATAGTACTGAATCAAACTAAAACATTCCTGTAATTGCAGACTTCTTCACTGATATTGTAGAAATCTACTTTATCATAGAATGATTGTGTCCTGGGCATGTTCCCAGGTGCATAACATCATAAAGGCTATGTTTAAGCCGTCTAATAATGTAATAGAGCTGCAAAGACTACATCCAAAGTAGCCCATCATGTTTTGGCATTTCTATTACCTGTATATCTTATTTCTCAGTTGCCCTTGTGTCTATGTACTTTTATGGGCACTTTATAAGAGAGTGGCTAAGAGATGTAACTTAACTAAGATGGAAATCACATTCTACCTAGAACCTGGCCTGTCCCAGCTGCTGCTAAAAACACAAGGAAAAGTTCACAGTTTTGCCAGTGTAGTCCAACATTTTGTTCTTTGTACTGCATGACATCTGTCACAGTAACTTGATGAGTTGACCCTTCCATTTAGAGTGACAAAGAAATTACTACTGGCTGTAATTTGAAGGGAAAAGAGCTTTAGTATGAACGCATAATATGTTCAGAATCAAACACCTGGGATGCATATCATCAGAGCCTTAAATTCTGAAGGAATTTTCTCTTATAGTTTCCCTTTATAAATACTGTTACTACTTTCAGAACAGAGAATTCCCTCAGGCCACAATCTGATATATCTTTGTATGCTTTCTACTGCATCACTTAATTATCAATAAGAGTCATTGTTTATAGATGACGGAGGTTCTTTCAGTTGCAGTAAAGCACAGAAAAGGACCTTTTTTAAACAAAATTAGCCCATTTTAAGTAAAATATTTAAATGTAGTTGTAAAATTGTTCAATGTGCTTCTTTTTAGTGCTTGCAGCAGCACTGTTTCCTTTTAGTTTGCATACTGAACCTGAAGTTAATCTTTCTTTGGATGCTTCATCAGCTTGCTGTAAGTCTGTTCAGCTCTTTTACATTGAATGGATTCATTACTGTCACCTGAATTTTGCTCCAGAAGCAGTTAACAGCTTAAGAAGGTACCATGTAACTCATCTAATTGGTGGTACAAGAGAAAAGATTAAATTAATTCTATAGCAAACTATATCCATTTAGAAAAATATTCCAGCTCAAATCAAGGTGGGAACTGTGAAAGAAGAATTATGTCTCTATTGTATTGTAAATAGTATGTGTTTGATTTAATGTGAATCCAAGATATTCATCTACAGATGCAACTTGATATTAAACTATAATTAGTCAGTTATGTAATTTAATTTTGGACTAAATGCCAGTAGAAAATAGAATCTTTTTTCTTTTTTTTCTTTTAAAGTGTGGATGTTTACATATTTTGAGGAAATTATAAAAAAAAATTAATTGCAAAATGCTTGCTTCTAATAGAAACAAACAGATTTTCTCTAAGTAAGGAAATGTGAAGTCATTCAGTATGTCTGCCTGGTATATGGATTTCTGATAACATACTGAAGCTCTGAGTTCCTGGCATAATAAGACTCACTGCTTGGCAGGCTTGCATGGGGGTAAAAGCTAAAGCTTAATGTCTAAATTGATCTTTTAATGCACTATTGAGCAGGAACACCCAGACCTGTATTCCTGCTTGCTTCTTCAAAATGACTTCCAGAGGTGAAAGATTTGGTTTAAAAAATAAAAAGGGGAAAACCAAGAAAAAAGAATAAACTAATATAACAAGAGTAGTTTAGTTAGGATGCAAGAGAATCTGCAAGATCAAACACAAAAGTTCAATTACGGTTACAGTTAAAATTACAGCATATTATACTTAATATAATCATCTCCTGGAGATAGCCTACTGTAGCACATTTATTACAGCATATGAATAAACCCATATAATTTCAATTAAAATGCTGCAAAGAGAATAGTTTATATTCAGATCACTTCCCATTCATGTTATATCCTATCATGAGGATGGATTGGTTGGAGAAATGCATGGGTTTCGTTTTTCATCCTTCTCAGGTTACCCTGAAGAGTTCATGGCTTTCTGTCTCACAACTTGCTTAGGGATTTACAGTTGTTTTGTTTTGTTTTCAAACCAGCAAGAAACAACTCTTTTGTTTGCATTTCACAAGAATGTACAGATAGAAAAACATTTGATACTGGAATGTCTACTATTTTAGAATTCATACACTTCAGGAATCATGTACTGTACTTGGAAAATAGGCATATCTGCCTGTGTGTGTTATGAAAATGAGTGGTTTAAGGTCACTCAAAGAAGCACCGTCAAAGGTATTATCAGTTTTAATGATTTAGGTAGGCATGACTTAACAAATAGATGAATCATAGAAGTAAAAGCTAAAACCAAGCAAAAAATTATTGATGCGGAGACCAAACAGACAAAGTGTAAGGGACAACTTCCTACTGAGCCACAAGGTCTAGAACAGTCCCCCTTGATTTCTAAACTCCCAAAGGATCCTAGATGGGGTTGAGTCTTAGTCTCAGACTTAGTCAGCAGTATATATCTAAAGAATTCTACGTGTACCAATTCACCACGGAGGGATTTTTTACATGGTTTTAAGGTGAGTCTTATAAAGGAAGTAAATAGAATTTATGACATTTACCACAGAAACTTATACACGCATACACATGCACACATACATAATGACATATAAAGGTATAGTTGTTAAAAAATTCCCTTGAGATCAGTAAAATACTCACATCTTATATCTCGGCATTTCTCAATAGGCAAGGGTTGAGTCCTGAGGAGTGGGGTGAGTTCATCCAGCTTCTCTCTTTTGGCAACAGCCCTCCAATTATCACAAACTTGAGAGTTTACAAACTCTGAACATCTCTAAACTTAGAGGAAGATAGTATCTGCTGCCCCCTGTGGTCCAGTGGAGCTTGCAGGACCTCCCTTAGGACCACTGTTTATAAGATCTCCAGGTGATTTCCTTCAGTCATTAGTAAATTTCCATCAAACATATCAACCACACTACTCAGCTTGGTGTTTCCCAGACAGTTGTGCTTTCAGAAGGGAAAAAAGATAAGGAAATCTTTACTGTAAAATGGCCAGGTCTGAGGCATAATCTATTGCTGAGCATCTAAGGTATTTATATTTTCTGTAGTGATTTCATGCACGTTTAGTATTTATGAAAAAAAGCGTATTGTACATTGGCTGTGTTAGCATCAAAGACTACAGCCCATGAAATTCTGAGAAATGGCACTTATGCTCGAGCAATTTATTTCTCAGTATTTTTCTATTGCCTGCAGGAGAGAAATGCAAAGGGAGAATAATTTTCTGCCAGCATGCTTTGTTGTTTATCAATGAAAGTAAATAACAGTGTGGGAGGTGAGTAGCATTAAAATTTCAAGGACTGACAATCTAAAAAGCTGGACCATTATAATTTGACTTTTCAAAATGCCTTGGCTGGGTTTTCCATTTTTGACAAACCACCTAGCTAAGGCACTCTCTGCTCTTCCTGTGCATCTAAGGTTATTCTCAAAAACCTGATGAGGATGTAAGGCCCATCAAGGTTTTTTGAGAGGCTATCAAGCAATGAAGGAGTGAGAAGACTTGAAAGACCTAAGTATTTTCTGTTAGGTAAATAAAATGCATACAGGTGTTCCATACATTGGAGATGCAGCTTGTTGACAGTGGGATTGAGTGCGCCCTCAGCAAGTTTGCCGATGACACCAAGCTGGGTGGTTCGGTCGATACGCTGGAGGGAAGGAATGCCATCCAGAGG
>JANRGW010024737.1:0-10397 GCA_024733675.1 Psilopsiagon aymara | reverse complement strand
TCCCATCCGTCCAGGAGCAGAGGGAAGAAAAAGGGGGAAGTGAGTGAACAAACTGCGTGGCTGATTTATGGCTTAAAGCACGACATGTTTTCTTTTCACAATTTGTGGAAGTTGTGAATGTATCCAACTGCATTAACATAGTAGACGGTTAAAGGTTAGCAAAGCAGGTGGAAGACTGCATCCAAAACCAACCATGTGAGTAGGGGAAGAGAGGAATACAGATGGCTTTAAAAAGTGGAAAATTGAGATTGACTACAGACTCCATTCCCCCACCTTGAAGTCTCTTGAGAAACAGAGGTTTATGGGACCAGAAATCCTTTCCCACTTCTTTGGTTTTGGAAGAGCAAAAGTCTGTGGTCATCATGGTGACAGGGAGTGGATTGCCCAGTTAAGTAAGAAAAATTTGGTGTTAGGGCTATTATGCAAAAATCCTGTGTTTTAGAAAAGGGCTCTAAGAACACTGAATCAAGACTAATAGTTGGGAATAGCTAGCAAATGTAGTGAATAAAAGTACTGCAGTCCCATAAACGTGTGAGCTGGTGGTTGGCCAATGTGAATTATTGAGTTTCAGATTATTTTTCTTTTATAAACTTGTGAAGCTTACAACTATTGTTAAGGCTTGTGAATTCTCGCCATTACTTACAATTTAAGGTGTAGAGGGCACTTCTTCAGACTGTTGTATCAGAAGGAAGGCAAACAAAGCAGAAAGCATCTTAAATTATACACATATTACTTTTTTATCTAATTGGTGTGTTGATGGTTTCACCCTCATGCTGCTTCATTGCAGGATACTTCCCTTGAAGGGCTGTGCTGCACTGAAATCTCAGTTCAACTCAGGGAGATAAATTGATCCAACAAACCGTAAATATTATTTTTCAGTACTGTTGTATTCCTAATTTTCCAAGCTCTCATAAACAAGGTCCTATCAACTGCTGATTTGCACCTGACTGGGTTAGAGGCTGTGCCAAGTCAGATGTGTGATGCTTGATCAGGAAAATGGACAGTTAGGGATATCAGTATCAATTATGGGTTTAATTGCAAATTCAGCTGACCACTGTAGCCAAGTAGTGTAGCCTCTTCATATAATGTGCACCCCGGAGATCTCAGCATCTGTTGTAAATGGGTTTTTCAGAAAGATCATCTCAAACACATATGTCTATTCTGCAATTTATCTCTTGTTCTTGCCTGGCTTTGTGCTTACAAGCAACAGAATCATAGCTCTCTCAAATATGATTGTGAAATGAAGAGATATATCCCACATCCTCATGAACAAGAAGAGCAAAGTACTGCACCTAAGAAGGAAAAAACCCATGCGTATGGGGCATGTGCTGTGATCTGACAGGCTGGAAAGCAGGTTTGAGGTGGACACCAAGACAAACATGAGCCAGCAATCTGCCCTTGTCACAAGGAAGTCTAATGGTATCCTGAGTCAAGTTAGATAAAGTATTGCCAGCAGATTGAGGGAAGTGACCCTTGCCCTCTCCTCACTGCTGGTGAGGCCATACATGGTGTCCTCTGTCCATTTCTAGGCTACTCAGTACAAGAGACACGTGGACACACAGGAGAGTGTCCAGCATGAAGCCACAAAAGTGATGAAGTACTGGGGCATCTCTTCTATGAGATAACGCTGAGAGAGCTGTGTCTGTTCAGTCTGGAGGAAAGAAGGCTCAGGGAGATCCTACTACTGTAGATACATACCTGAAGGGAAGGTTGCAAACAGCCCAAGGCCAGGCTCTTTTCAGAGGTGGCCAGTGGGCACAATAAGAATCATGGGAGGTTTATTCTGAACATCAGGAAAGACTTTCACTCTGAGGATGACTGAGCCTTCATGAAGATTCCCAGTGGTGTGGTGGAATTCACCCTTCGAGAAATTCTAAAGCCATCTGAATCCAGTCCTGGGTAACCTGCTGTACATGACTGAATGAACAGAGGGTTGGACCAGATAACTTCCAGAGATTCCTTTCAACCTCAGTTTGTCTTTATTCTGTGATATCACCTAATAAAGGAAGGCACAGAATACCTACAGAATTAACAACAGAAGTTACACGAACACTAGCCTGGTTCAGGAAATCTCAGTGACATGGTAATATCCCTGAGTAAAAAATGTCTTGTGAGTTTATTGCTCCTTCACTGTTGCTTTTCAAGGACTTGTTTAGGATTTATTGTTTATTGTTGTACTTTTACAGTTTTACCTGATCTCTAGGTGTTAGAATTACCTCTAATTTTGTGCCTTCAAATTTCAAAGAAGTACATAGCAGTGCAAATCATATGACTACCTAATCTGTGGTGGTAAATTCATTCACTGATCCTGTCAATGGGGAGGTATTTGGCATAGTATTTGGGGAAAGGGAATTCTTAGATTTTCTAGTTCTTCAGAACTGGCTTTTCATGGGGAATTTTCAATGTGTTTAAATGTGAGCTAATGAGAGCAGCTCAGAAGGTTCTTCCTAAAACAGGTTTTGGTTTTGTGTGAATGGGAACTCCAAGACCTCATCCTTTTCTTTAATGGTAAAGATTGCTTCACCACTTGAAGCTGTATCTCTAAAAACTCTTCTGGAGCTGTTTTAGCAGTGAATATTATATAGATTGCTTTTTTGCTAGAGGTAGAGGTGTATGCAGTGCTCTCTACCCAGGTTTACAATAGGAGAATATAGAAATCCTTCTAGTGAAGCAACTCAATACTTTGTACACAGTCCCTGGGAATAAACTTTCCACATACAGAAAGGCAAATGGAGCATATCAATTTCCATGCTTAAACTGAGTTTTAGAGGGTCTCTATTGGATTTAGCAGAGGGACTCAGTCTAAGCAAGTTGTGTCCACTCCTAGCTACAACTATTACAATTTTGCACCAATGCAGTTTGCATTTCTGCTGTGAATTTTTATTTAAATCTCCTGCTTAATGGGATACCATCTTAAAATTGTATGAAGCCATCTGATGTGTTGAAGGTCAGACTACTAGAGTACATTTTGACACATGAATGCTTCCAGATTAAATGTATGAGGCAAGGAAATGTGATACCATGAAGGGCTGGGCTCATTTTGCTGTCTCATTCTTACCCTTGTTGATGCTAATGCCCACATTGCATTGTCCTTTCTTCCTCTGAGGGTGAGAACTCTTCAGGATCTCAATGTTGGTCTGCCTGCGTGACCTCCATTTTCACTCTTTACAACCAATAGACCAACTAATTAAATTGAATTGCTTTGTTTTGAGGCACCTTTTCTGCCTATCTGCAACAACTGCTTTATCCCTGAGGTAGGAAGCTGTAGGCACTGCATTGCAGTGCTCAGGTGTATTCAGTGAGTCGTGAGTAGTCAAAATATTGAGGATGTTTTTCTGCAGCTGATGTCCCTGGAAAGCTTTTACAGGTATTAAGTACCACTAATGGGTACTGCCAGTAGGCTAGAGTAGGCTGCAATTCCTGGTGTGAGAAAAATAATATTTGTTTTTTAAAGAGGTACTTTGTGATAATAATATCCAATTTTTATTGGCGTAAGAGAACTGGTGATACAGAACTTGAAAACTGACAACTAATGAGGAATTACTAATGAGTGAGGGAAGGAAAAAAGAAAAAACTATATCTGTATAACCTTCACATAGCCTGCTACCTCAATCCATCCAATCAGTCAGCTGTTGTCTTGATGCATTGGTTTGCTGTTTAGGAAAACTGTATTAACTTCTACTTGAAATACAAGGTTTTTGTAAGAAACACTTGGATATATGGTTAACTGATAAAATCATAGGGTCATAGAGTGATTTGTGTTGGAAAAGACCTTAACGATCATCTAGCACTAAACCTCTTGCATCACACTGAGTATATTTTCAAGTAGGTCCAGACATGTGCTTTCAAGAGTTGCTGGTAAATGTACGTACTATTATGAACTTCACAGGATGTTTTAGGAATTTTGCTGAACTGGTCCTTGAATCAAGTAGTCTGTGCTCCTCTTCTTTACTTACTATCAGACGTGTCCTAAGAAAGCAGATAACCTCTTGGCAAGGGGTAAATTATGAAGTTGTACTTAAAAGAAGGTTTCACTTTTGAGAGGTCCTGTGATGGTGAGGTATTTTAGGCTTGCACGACTTTGCTTCTGTGAAAAATAATCTTATCTGTTGGGTACCACTGCCAAATAGATCCAACGCTGGTGGTTGGTACTGGTGCGTAATCTCCTTTTTTTGTTCTTGGAATAATGTGGTTATTTATTTATTTTTTTTTTAATGGTGACTTCTTCAGGATGGATTTCTTTTTTTAGGTTGTTAAGAGGCATTAAAACCGACTTAAGAATATCAACATAACTCCACAACTATTAGCTCCATATTAGCTAGGAATTAGGAATATTGAAATTCAATGCTTTAGCCCAGTGGCCAGCCCTAACTTTTGCCATGATTTCGTGGTTGAAGTTATGACTTAATAATCTCATCCACAACAAGCTTAAACTATGAAATCAAATTATATGAGTCTTTCTCTGTAATATCCTCTACATCTGAGTTCTTCACAGAATCTCAGTTTTAGATTTAATGGCTTAGCAAACTATAATATAACTAAAATCTATCTACTCGGTAGAGTGCTCAGAATGGTTCATTACTAATATATTGGCTAAAAAAATATTGTAAGAGTAAGTGACTGAAAAATAAATATTTTCATTGTGATGAATTGCCTCACAATTCTGTGTGATTAGAGCCTTAGAAGCATAAACTAATAAAATGTAAATTGCCTGACAGTCAATTTTTTCAGTACTCATATTTGTACAAAGATGTACTCCTAAATTTTTGATAGTAGTAAAAGCCCAGGTGAAAAAATACTTTTGTATAATCATATTTAAGCCTTCTTCAGAAATCAGTAACTGCAGCAGTATTATCAAAAATATTCTTCTGCCAATCAGAAAAGAGAACAACCCTTCCAAATGATTTTCTATAATGACCATTACAAGCGCAAACTAATTCAGGATAGTGTGCTGAATATACTAAGTGTGCACAAAGGCAAAAACATGCCCAGGTCACCATGACAATATCGAGTTTACTAAAGTATATCATCAGTCTTTATGAACATGAAATAGAAGACATTGACAACTAAACAATTCACCTATATGCGCTAAATTTATATACCTTAAATTATTCTAAATACATAGCAGATCCCAGTTCACGGTATTGATCTTCCTGAAACCTATAATTTGACATTCTTACTAATTATGTCTGAATTGAAATACAAGATGAATTTTAGTTTAACAAATCTTTGTTCTCCATAGACATTGGAAAAGACTGTTATTAAGTATGTTAATTTTTCATGGTTAGATATTTGAAAGTCAAGAAATATTAAATCTAAGGCTATGTATGATGCTGTATTTCTAACATCCTTCATATTTTTGTGTGAATGTTGTTTGAGTACATGCATTTATTTAAATCTGCTTTAGAAAGCCTTTAAACCTCATGTTGAAGGAAAACAATCACTAAAATATGGTGGATGGTGGGAAATATATAAGGGGAAATGTTAAGTTTATTGAGGAAAAAAAAAAGGCTAAATTTAATTGTTTATCCAATAAGATTACCAATTACAGAATAAAGAAACCCTGTGCAGGCACTATAGATTTGACAAAATTCTGCTCAGTGAAATACTTCCTGCAATGCCACTTGGAAAAAAAAAAAAAAAAAATCAGCATTAGTACAAAAAATTAGTGCTGCTGAGTGAACTAAGAATTTGATAAATACTAGATAGCTACGTTATGTTGCTAGAAGAAATAATAGCTGTATAGAAGGTTACCAGTGAAATTCTTCAGAGATTAATAGACTAAACATAACAAATATTTTAATGCATTTGTGAGAAAAAAACATAAATACATGTTCATGAAAATTTCTGATGAGAATAATTTTAGGTTTTAGATCTGTAGGAGGTAATTAGATACAGATATATCATGGAGAGAATTGAATAATCTCAAGCATAAGAAAAAAATAATGAGACAAATCTTACTATTTAAACATGCAAATGCAAAAATTTAGGAATTAGTAACATTTCTCTAAATTCAGCACCACTGGCTGGCACTTGCAAAAGAGCAGAAGCAGCATTTATTCTATATGAAAACCGAGTAAATGTAAAACTCCAGGATGATGTAAGGATGAAAAATATATACTGGGTGCAAATTTACATCAGAGACTTCTGAAAGAAGAGGAGGACTTATGCATAAATATTCAAACTATATGGAGGTTCAGAGAAGGACCAGCTGAGGATTAGAGAAAATACTTTTCTCTATATGGTATTTCAGGATTCTACTAGGTTAGGTTAGCAAAAAAAGAAATTTGAGAGAAAACATAATTATTGCTGTCAATAAAAATAGTGATTGACTCAGAAATGCATGGCATTTTGTTATTCCTAGCAGTGTCACATGCAGCAGAGTGAAATAAATTGTAAGAACATGATATAAATATCTTATTGTCCTGGTTTCAGCTGGAACAGTGTTAGTTTTCTTCACAATATGCAGTACAGTACTGTGTTTTGTATTTAGGATAAGAATAATGTTGATAAAACACCTATGTTTTAGTAGTCGCTAAGAGGTGTTTACACTGATCAAGGGCTTTTTATTCTCATGCTCTGCCAGTGGAGGAACACAAGAAGCCAGGAAACCTGACCCAAACCTGACCCAAACTAACCAAATAGGTATTCCATACGATAACACACCATGCCCAATGTTTTCTGACTTTTCATTCATCTTTGTTTTATGATTGTTTTTCCCTATTATTATTAACAGTGTTGTTATTATTGATATTCTATTATCACTCGATTTTACTTTATTTCAGTTATTAAAAAATTCTTATATCAACCTGTGGATTTTATGTTCTTTCAGTCCTCCTCATCCTGCCTGAGGTAAGGGGAGGCAAGTAGGGTGAGCAAGAGCAAGACTGTCTGGTACTGAGTTAGCGACTGGGTTTAAACCATGACACTTATTATTGAAAAGACTAAAAGAGTTATCCCTTTTACAAGATAAAAATGCAAGACTCAAATTTGGATATTCATAATTCTTTCAAAATTATCCTAATAAACCTATTCAGTCCTTAGGCATAATTCAATCTCCCATATACTAAGATCAATGGAATTAAAGACAAATGTGTGAAGTGCTCTGTTGCAGGAAAGGCATAACTTGGGCAATAGTAGGTTGCTGTCATAGAAATGGGCTCAATTTCTCCCTTCATCTTTCCACTACAATTATCTCCCAGATGGAAGGTGGAAGATGTATTATAAAAGGCACACTCCACATACTGAAAATTATTTGTCCCAGCAGAGGATTAAGTGTTTCATCAAAGCATAACTTCCACCTGAGCTAACTCTGGTTTTACATGAATTTTCCAGTATGGCAACAGTTAACTGAAATGTAAGCCAGCCAATTCATACTACTGAGAAAACCTGCATGAAGTTTATTTGAGTCTTGCTTGATGCAGCTGAATCTTGGGCTAACATTTTGATTTAGCATGGTCTGAAAAATTGTCCACCTTCTCCGAGTACAGATTATGTCATCCTTGGAAAAGTTAGTACTTGTGCTTTCATACCCCTCACAAGTACAAATTAAACTGGAATCCAATGGTTTTCTTCTGAAATTCTGAATTATGGGACTGAGTGGCGTATAAGGTGGTGTATGCTCTGCTTTCTTAGAATCATAAAAACATAGAATCAACTAGATTGGAAAAGACTTTTAAAATTGTCAAGTCCAACTATTACCTGAATTAATGCTAGTCTCACTAGACTGACGTTTCTCTGCAGATTTTAGAGAGGTGTAAATCATATACGGGACTAATGGCTTTAGACCTTCAATCTCTTCTGATCCCCAGGAAGAAATTCCTCCAGCAACAGCTGCCAACAGTCCATTGCAAAATGAAGGTAGTTTTACTTTCAAGACTAAGGAGAGGTTTTATAATTTTTGAATAAGGTAACTAAAATCAAAGTCATTTCAAATCTGTCTGTGGACTTAGAAATGTTGATTGACATAATAGATCAAGGAGTTATTCAACTTTAAATACTGATTGTTATATTTTCAAACATTTAAGCTCCCCTCACAATGTATTGATGTCTTAAGCTGTCAGTACTTGGCTACTGGAAAGAGAGTATACATTTCTGCTTGCTAATTTGTGGTGCAAATACGTTGCAGTGACAGCTTGTGTGTCTATACATTTATTTCAGTTGGGAAGCATTACTCGGAATTGCAAGTCTTCTGATTTTTCTAATTTATGTAAATACTGTGAACATCCATTCTGTTCTTAAAAGTCAGCTCATCAGAAAAAATTGAAACATTACATTATGAGATGAGAATTTGTTTCTTTCTTACCATTGAGGGTAACTATGGCTAGACTTATCAAATGCATCTTCCAGCTTTACTTCAGAGCTATTACTTTTCAATCTTCTTTATAGAAACCAATAATATTACCATATTTCATATATTATCTTTATAAATTGTTTGTTGATATGAAAAGGGACACCCAAAAGATCTCTCCAACATGCATGAGCAACAGGATAATTAGCTGTGATTCTGTTTATTTTTTTCCCATGGAAAAAAAAAATACCAACAAAGAAAAACCCGTTTGCAAATGCAATGTTGTGTATCAGTAAAATCATCCAACAATATATTCTTCTAAAAATTCTTTCTTTTTGTCTATGAGAAAGAAAAAAATCAGGCAGAAATTTCACATGCCAGGTTTCTGGCTCAGACATTTTTTCTTTAGAAGAATATCTTTATTCAGATCAAACTGTTTCATATACATCCATTTAAATTTCTTTACTTCCTCAAGGATTCTTCTCTGTAAAAGAACAACTTAGCTTTCAAAAGAATGTATCAGCAGAATGTGAATGCTTTTGTTTTGTATCCCCAGTGGATTTTGAGAATTTTTCTTCACTTTTGGTTTGGCAAACAAGGAAAAGTCAGTGGATTTTAACTTGATTTTCTTTCTCAGTTTGGCAGACAAAACTCAAAATCAATTACATGTATAGTCCTAATTAGCAGAAAGTCTAGGGCAGAAGAAAATAAAATATGTAATCATTAGGGCAATGCAGACACCTTAGGGTTAACAATTTTCATTTGAATTTGTGAATTAAAGTCCCATATATACCTTTTCTAAGACATGTATACGTTATGTAGACATTCTTACACACCAGAGTGTTGCTGCAGAAGTAAGTCTGTCATGCTTAAAAAAAAAAAGAGGGGAAAAAGAGGGGGAAAAAAAAGAAAAATGCCCTTTTTTTTTTTTTAATAAGTCCTCTTCAGGGGTTCAGGGTCAGGCTGAACTTGTGTTCTGGCCTTTAATACTCATTTTTTGTTCTTATATCTAGTCTGCTACTCAGTAATTAGGAGTAATAACTCTGGCAGGGTCCCATCTCACATCACAATAGACTTCACACTAGAATGCAGACTTACATAAGTGAAGATATACAATATGAATATTTAATAATAACAACTCTTTATTCTAATGTAACATCTACACTGAGAATTTATTAAAAAAAACTGTCTGTCTGCCAGGCACTGTGGTATCAAATCTTACAACTTAAGGAATCAGTTTACTACTCACCTGCACTGCAAGTCCGCTTTAATCAGAAAAACTGTGTTTGCATTGACACAAGTATTCCTACCCCAGCTAATAAGCAAGCAGAAAACATCCTACCTGGAGTTCTTCCTTAACAAGATGAATCATCTGATGTCCACCATGAGGGTATATGCTATTGATACAATTTTTTCCAGAAAGTGATTTAAAGGGACACTCTTCTTAGTGTTTGCTACTCAGACATTTACCTAAGCATTAGTTACTCAAGGATGAATTCTGACCTCTGTTTCCAAAATTAAACCTGTATATTGGGAAAGACCTGTGTTTCATGAGTACACATGAAAGACAGTTAACATAAGTTTCATAAGACTTGCTACTGCGGCACAACTAAGTGCAATAAAACAAACTGGTTTTACATGTTTTATTAGTGTAGTAACAACTCAATGACTTTTCACCAGTCAGGCTGGAGATTTTACCCCCTTTTCAATGCTCTACGATATAGTGATTCTAAAGGGATCACTATAAACAAGAAGCAAAACTTTTCAAACACATAGGAATTACTTTACTAAACACTTCGGGTAATGGAAAACCAACAAAAAGTGAGGTAGTGAAAAGTGTTCTAAGTCTTAATCCTCTTGATGGCCAGTCCTCAGCTGTGGTATACAGCAATGGATGGTGCTGGCTTGCTGAAGAGTGAGCATTTTTTGAGCTAGCGTGTCCCAATATACTGATCCTCATAACTCTGTTAAACTTCAGAAATAATAAAAGGTTTTCACTCACTGGCCACGTATGCAAGAGTAGTGAAAGATGTCAATGTCGTGGTTTAGGCCATAAATCAGCCACGCAGTTTGTTCACTCACTTCCCCCTTTTTCTTCCCTCTGCTC